>JAVQKC010137048.1:0-15084 GCA_036025475.1 Philypnodon macrostomus
CGTTTGAACAATGTTGAGAGTTATTGTGACGCGTTTAATAAAGTTTGACTGACTGACTTGTCTGGCTGTTCTGTTTCACTTCATGCACCTTATGGTCCGGTGCGCCTTATATATGAAAACATTTCGAAAATAGACCATTCATTGACAGTGAGCCTTATAATCCAGTGCGCCCTATAGTGCGGAAAATACAGTAACTGCATTGACCTAATAATAATAACCCTAATCTTAACCATTCTGTATGTATATTGTAGTTTCATGGTATTACAGTTTGTTACACATTATATTGTACTTTTTGAGGTAGACAAAATGTAGTTAAAAGCTTTGTAAAATAAAGTGTGACCCAATCAATTATAACCAACCAAGTATGATTATGTTTTTCACCAGTCCAACATAACCAGAGGTTCCCCACAGCTCCTGGTCAGTGGAGTGTACTCTGGAACCCATTGGAAATGCTTTAACAAAAAACCTCTAAAGAGTAAACAACATGAAGTAAATACCTCTTGATTAATAAATGATGCAGGGTAATGGTTTGCTCCTGTGAAAGAATGACTCCACACTTTGGAGACAGGAGGCTGGAGGTGAGGATGAGATGGAGCTGATATTGTCGTCGTTTTTGGCAAAGACAAACACTGGGCAGGACCATGAGAAGGACAGTAAGAGAAATGAGGTTGCTTTTTGGAGGATATTGGAAGTCTGTAATGGATAAAGAATGACTGCTAAGACAATGGGCTTGTTTTTGGGAGCTCCCCTGGTGTTCTGTAGGACGTCCAGGGAGAATAAGATATATCTATACAAGAAAACACTGTCTTTGTAGTTTTTTTCCACTATGCAATACAGAGTATTCACCTAAAAAATGGACTGCAGCTTGTCACAGAAACCATGGGCCTTAGGTGACGTACACCCTGGACAATGGCCAGTTAGTCACAGGGCTGATACAGAGACATACAATGATTCATTCACACATTAATTTATCAGGGGCAAATTAGAGTTTTTCGTAACATGGGGGATCCAGTAACTCCATCCAGACTTTTTGAAATCATCAGACATGCTTGCTGGGATGCATATAAGTTAAATATAGTGAGATAAAACTAATAATACTAATAATACTAATAATAATAATACATTTTGTTTGTAATGCACTTTACATTTCAAGGAAATCTCAAAGTGCTACTGAGCTGTGCTAGTGAGAATTGGTCAATTCAATTTTGGGAAATTCAGACTCAGGGCACTACCAGTCACCTACCCAAGACTATAATCTAGAGAATGACCAAATGTTAGGTCCGAATCAGGTGAAATTACATGGCCATCACAGAACCAACCAATCGCCTTAACCAGTCCATATGAACATTCTTTAAAGATCGTCTTTAAAATCAGTGTCTTTACATGGCAATATAATTGTTTTAGTAGCCAGGCATTTTTAGAATAATATCAACAATCAAACAGCAAAGTGGTCTTATAAAAGTCCATAATTAGTCCAAGTAAGTATGGATACATGAATGTTTGATTGTGCAAAATTGGATATTGGATAAATATGGAGCCAAAGATACAAACTCCAGCCCCAAGAGATAAGTAAAAAAAATAAAAAATAAAAAACTATTATTTTCAGTGGATAAATGGATTGAGTATTGCTCCTCGAAGAAGAAGATCCAAGGTCCAAGACAAGGCACTAAATCTATACTATGTGGAGTGCTGTGGAGTGCGTATATACAATTCTTATTTTTTAATATTACAAAATGGAAGTGGGCGTTTAACCCAATTATATTCAGGACTGAAGTGGAATATGGCAGATACTTCTCATGGTCCTCCTTATGTACCACTCAACATGCTTTAACTAAACCCTTTCTCTTCCACTTTTTTGTTACTGCAGTTCTTTTGTGGTCTCTTTCATCCAACCACTCCGCACAATGTTCTTTAATTTCCTGTGCATGAAACATTCATCTATTGCCTTTAATAATTAATACAGAGCACAGTTGAAGAGTGCACTTCTGACTGGAATCAGAGGACAAGGCTATGGTTAATATTTCTATTCATCTGTTCACATCTTTTAGGCCGTGGACTTACATTGTAGTGTCAGTGTTTTCTGCTGTCCCCAGGCAACAGCAGCAAGGGATTACTACACAATATTACGCTATACTGATTGCAAGAAGCGGTAGTAGCTTTAGTTCATACACATTTTATTTTAGGATAAATACCATATGGGCTCAATCACTCGGGAGGAGCTCAGAGTAGAGCCGCTGCCCCTTCACATGGAGAGGACCCAGCTCCGGTGGCTCGAGCATCTTTTTCAGATGCCCCCTGGATGCCTCGCTCAGCTACCCTGGGAACACCTTGGAGTCCCCCCGAAAGAGCTGGAGGAAGTGTCTGGGGAGCTGGAAGTCTGGGCATCTTTGCTTAGACTGCTGCCTCCACGACCCGGCCCCGCATAAGCGGAAGATGATGGATGGATGGATAAATACCATATTATAGTCATTTGTATAATAATTGGTTCCTTAAACTTTGGGCTTTCTTGAATGTCACCACAACTGCTTGGATATTACATGTGGATTTATGTACATTTTTGTTTAAATATGTACACTATTAGTACAACACCCTGCTGATGCTCATCAGTGACATGAAAGCATAGCACCATAATATATTCAACACTGTGCCTGTCTCAAGCCTGTATTAATACCCTGTAGATATAGATACATATTCAATTTTAGCTTCATACCTCAAGATAACACTTTGTTGTAAGCCTTTACTGTAGTGTGTATGCACAGGGATTTCTGTCTCTGCATGTCATCAATGGCCATAAAAAAAACTAATGAAAAGACAGAGTGTATTCTGGAAGGGAGCCTTGTTTTTCAGTAAGAAAGAAATACATTAGAACAACAGTCAGTCTCACAATAGAGAGTCATGTGGTATTTCTAGTTGCTGCAGGTGTGACCCACATTTATCTAAGTGATCTGAAAAAGCAGGAGTTCCCCAAAGCAAATGATTCAGTTAATTAAGTATAGTGTCCTCATCGTGCAGTTGATATATGTTGACATCTATCTGGTGATTGGCAACCTCTTCAGTGAAGCTTGGGGGGCTTTCACACACATAGATCTTATTAAAAAACATTGTCCCCAAGTATGAGTCCCTCTGAGGGGTCTGTGTGAGGTAAACTTCACAGCTTCAACAACCCTTCAACTGCAGAGCCATACAACCACTGAGGAGAGACTCTTCAGAAGACTGTGGGTACCAGAAGGGTCCAGCCATTCCATAAGAATTACACTTGGAGCTCCATGTGCAGGTTATAGTTTTTCTGTCCCACAGCTGTTCAGATTAGAAGTGGTGGGATTTCACAAATGTATCTGAAATTGAGACGCATATCAATGTAAACCACCAGCAAGGGCTGTGCAGCAGATGTTCCGTTTCTACAACTGACTGCCCCAATTTTCACTTTGCAATGTATAGACTTAATGTAATAGACTTTTCTAGAAAAAACTTAACCAAATTGGCAGAATTGAGAAGTCAGACTTGATAAATATACAATACAAAATTGTTCAGATTTGGGAAAGGGTATTTTTGGGGGATGAGTTACTGTAAACATAAGGGAAGAGGGATGCAGAGGTCCCATTGAAAGACCACCAGAATTATTATTACTGTATATCATGTTGGTGTGTCAATCGTTTGGAGTCTGACTGTAGCATTGTATTTGTTCAATAATCAATACTTTTAATGATTTTTAATTCAAATTGTACATCTTGGGCCCCAACGTGGGTGCATAAATAGAGAAATTACATCAAGCTTATTTTTACCAATTAAAACCATCAAAAACAGGACAACTGAAGAAAATGGAAAAATGATGCATGGAGGTACAGTTTTTTCATTTCCATGCATATCAATCCGGTTCATTTTAGTAGCACCCTATTTCAAAATCCAAGCTCACACAATGCCAAGTCATGGATCAGACTTTCACGATTATCATCAGACTTTTTGGACTATTTCACATTGCCCGTTCTTGTTTACAACATAGATGCCCTCTCATATGTAGAACTATGTTGTGGACAGCCTGTGGAGTGAGTGAGCATTGCTCTTGCAGCCATGCCCTGTGTGTGCCTCGTAAAGTCACTTGGCCCTCGAAGAACTGCCTCTGAGAAGCCATAGATCTTCATCCACAGAGCAGTGGGGGGTGGCAGAAGTTTGTGGAGCTGCTGGAGTTATAGCCTCAGGGAACGCCAGCTAAATTGTTGTTAAAGTGTGTCATTTGTCTGTGGACATGAAGAAGAGACTTTTGTATTTTTTCAATTTTGTAGTTTTTTTATGTGGTTGAAAATAGTTGAAGCTCATTCTGTATGTCTTTCTCTGTAGCCAGACCCGAAAAGAATAGCTGTACTCAAGTAAAAAGAAGTCAACCAAACAATTACAAATAATCAACATCATTATATTGATGTAATCTGACAGACCAAAATGTAAATATAAAACATAAATAAACACACGTAAGCAGGTAACTTAATAGTGCTTCGAAAGTGAAGTGATAAACACATGCTTAATTGACAGAATATACAGTATTTATACAGAAATAAATACAGTATAAAGTGCTAAGATGTTATTTTGATTTATTTATGGAGTTTATTTGATCACGACAGATATTCAATTCAATTTTATTTGTATAGCCCAAAGAGGGCTTCCCAGAAAGAGATGGATGTAAACAATAAACAAGGTCATTGCAAACAATATCAAAGTTATTAGACAATCAAGAAACAATAAACACACAAACAAAAGGACTGTCCCATGACGTCCCCTGCCCTTAGACTATCAATCACGGTAAGGAAAAACTCCAAAAAACATTCATGTGAAAAAGAGAAACCTTATATAGATAGAGGGATCCACTCCCAGGACGGACAGGCTGTAGATGTGTCCAGGACTGATGGATGGAACAACAGAAACATCTGTATGGTCGATACCGATGTTGAGCTGATATATTTGTGGATCCAGTTTGTACTACTACAGCTGCACAATTTTGAAACATATCCAAAATTGAAAAATAGAAAGTTTGCAATTTCTATGACAAATATTACAATTGTGATTAGTTATTCTTGTTGTTAAAACCAGATTCAGTTCACAGCACAGGAACACCTGAAAGACTCAAATATTACACTGTCACTAGAATTACACGTGCAATTTGAAATCTAAGAAAATCTAGGACTTCAAAATTAAGTGATCTCGACTCAGACTCCGAAGTTATATTATAATAATGACAGTCAATTAAATAATTCTGTGTTCACCAACAGACAAAACAATGTCAGTGGAAAGTATCGGCTCAACAGACCATTTTCACAAGATTAACTGATATCAGCATCGGCAACTTCTCAAGTCTCACTTTATCACTTTTACTACATTTTGACCCTATTTTTGGTTTAATAAATACATTTTTATATTTTATTTTTTATATACATAGAAAAACATGTTTAAAAATATCAGTATTGATATCAGAAAAGCTGGTAATTGAAATTGTAGAATAGAATTAATTTAATATCAGTGCATGTCCAGAAGCTAAAACTATTGAGCAAACCTATCAGCCAATGAAATGTAAGTTACTCTCTCTACAGAACTACACAAAGAAAACCAGGTTTATGTTTTATGTCATAAAACAGTGGACATACATTTACCCAATCCTCCGTTGCATTGGGTTTTCACATTATTCCAGATCCATTTGCCTTTCTGTAATGGTGCGCAGTCCACAGGAGAATACATATACAACATATGAAACAACTGATCCTGACAGTAATCGAGTTTGGAAGCACATATTAGATTCAGGGAGACCGGTATAGGCTGCCACCAGGTAGAAAGACTGGGGATGATGGGGGCAGGTCTGCTCCGCTAAGGCACCCAATGTCCCCAAGCAGCTCGAGATATAGCTGCTCCAGTGAACAGCATAATGATGGTCTCTTCTACTTCACACGGGCCTGAATTCATAGCAGTGGGAGCAAATGTATGAGTGAATGGCTGCGGGGCCTAAATAGGGACTCCTTTTTTCCACTAAGTAAACTGATGCGAGCTCAGGCTTGAAATCTTTATGGAGCTAAATGAGCAGGAGTTTGCAGTTTTGTGGTGTGTGTGGGAATCTATCTTAGGCCCACCCCAGAGTCCATGGGGAGCAGGGGAAAGAAACTAGAGAAGGCTTCTATGAGGCCCTTTACACACTGTCCTCAATTAAGACAGATGAACACGCTTGTTGCTATGGTTACAAGTAGTGTTTGTGGTGAGGGATAGAATAATTCTGAACATACAATGAAAACATTTCTGTAAAGACTTGTCCAGCCAAAAGTCTAATTGTTACTACTGTCTACATTAAATAAACATCCAATGTGAGGTACATTCACTAATGTTTCCTACCCAGGCTCTGACATCACCTACATGTAGCAGAGTGGTTGGCATTTGTCAAAATCATCTTAATTTGCAATATTATGTGGCTAATTCTAATTTCTCCATTGAAAATGTATTATTATGGTCTTGCCTCCAGTTGCCTCCATTCCGGAATTTAGAACTTTCTGTTTACAAACTTTGAAAGGGTCTATATGGCAATCTTCCAAAAGTACTTATGGCATAAATCAAGGACCAAAAACCGGTTATCAATCAGCAGATCCAAAAAATGCATCTAAGACCTTGTGCTAGTTGACCGTTGCCAGCTATCAAAGGATTTGCATAGGTAATTTGACAGATTTTTTTTATGCCAGATGCCCTTCCTTAGCATTCCTTAGCATCAAAAACAGGGGAGCAAACACCACTCTACCACCGCAATTAGATAATTAGTTGCACTTCCAGGCCAACACTGTGAATAAGAAATTGTTCTTAATGTTTTGCCTGGTGAAATAAAGGTTCAAATATAATAAAATATTTCAAACTTCTGGACTAAAGTACACATTGGGACTGGAATGATTACTGAACACACCAAACATACCACTATCCTCTATTACTGGTGACGGAAGAACACTGTTTCTATGGTTACTTTGTCAAAGCGACTCCAAGGTTTATGAAATAAGAAACCACCACATTCCATCTCAGACGCACACAATCACACCGTTACTTCGGCTGCTTTCCTCATTCACCAGGAAATTATATCATCTGGAGCAATGATGCAGACTCCGAATGTGATAGCATGTTTTATTTGGCCTGATAGGGCGGCAATTAGCCAAGTAATGGATGGGCAGCCTATCATACAAGCCTAATTAAACCTGCATTCAGGCAACACTAGCTGGGATCCGAGCTGAGTGCCACCCCCAGTCGCTGTGGATAAAAGAGTGCAGTGTGTTTTTTTTTCAGTCAGGTTGAATAAGGCCTTTAGCCCGGGTTAGTGGATTACCTGCCCTGCAAAAAAGGAATATCTAGATTAGTTAAATATTACCTAAATTCAGCATATTATATTCATTATTTCTGACTGGTCTTAACTTCTGCCAGTAGAAAATTACACTTTAAAAAGGAGAAATGTCTGGCAGATATATTTAAGATTGAAATAAAAACCAGTCAGAAGTACACTGAATCTAGTCAGACAATCTCGGCAAAGGCACGTTTTTTTGTATAGCACAATTCATACACAGGGCAATTAGAAAGTGCTTTACAGAAATAAAAGTTCAACAATCAATGAAAAAATGAAAACAATTATTAAGAAACAGTTTAAAATGAAGAATAAAAAAACAAGAGAGCAGATAAAGATACATTCAGTGTCGTATGTGCAGCTAAAAAGAACTGTTTTCAGCCTGGACTTAAACATTGTAAGAGTAGAGGCCAGTCTAACATCTTCAGGAGACTATTCCAGATTTTAGCTCCATAAAACTGAAACACTGTTTTACCGTGTTTAGTCCTGACTTTGGGCACCAGCAGAAGGCCTGTGCCTGAGGTTTTCAGGGTCCGAGATGGTTCATATGGGACCAACCCGTCAAAGAGGTAAACTTTGGTTCTAAGCCACAGAGACTTATACACAAGCAGAGCTGTTTTAATGTCTATTCTCTGAGCGACAGGAAGCCAGTGCAGAGACCTGAGGACAGGACTAATATGGTTGTACTTCCTGGTTTTGGTCAGGACTAATATGGTTGTACTTCCTGGTTTTGGTCAGGACTAATATGGTCGTACTTCCTGGTTTTGGTCAGGACTCGAGCATACCAAGGCATAACAAGTAAATATGTCAAAAATGCTGCAGGATCAATATTTTAAAATCAGATCCTTTTGACTAATCTATTTGTTTTTTGCAGTGTTGTGCCCCACAGGCTCCCGTGTTACACAAGCAGGAAGGAGACTGAAATGTAAGCTAATAAAGTGCTGTTGGGAATTGTGCCAGCCGCTAGACTTTAACATCAAGAAAAATGCATTTAAGGGAAACTGTCTGTCTGTGAGGCAAGTCCACATCTACATCTGTGCAATGCAAAAATATATCTTACCAAAGATCCACAGTGACATGAAAGCATCTGTGGTACATGGGCATATCCTGTTTACAAGCTAAAATAGATGTTTTTTCCAGTGAAGTGGCTACTTCAAGGTTTTCTGTTTTCAATTTAGTAACTCAAAAATACACTAAAAATAAGAGTCTGTAATGCAGCTGAGCATAGGTGCATTGTAACAAGAATATGTAGAGATATCACGTCTGTTATTTCAGGGATTTAAAACAAAATATCCCAAAAATAATACTTGATAAGGTCATCTTCATACAGAGCTGTAATAGCAAACAATCTTGCACAAACAAGCCTCTAGTTCAGGGGTGTCCAAATGTATGGGCCTGTGGCCAAATGTGGCCCGCAGAGTAAATTATTCTCTCATTATTAACTCAATTAATCCAACTAATCTCAAAAAGTAAAAAAAAAAAAGAAGAAAAGATTCAATGTGTAACAAGATACTGTATCTTTGCACGTGTCTGTGTGGTTATATAGAGAACATGTGTGTCCAGAAAACAGATACGACCTCAGTGAAAAAAGTTTGGACACCCTTGCTCTAGTTAATGCTGAGCAATAGTACAAAATCTGACCTGACTTTATTTTATCTGAGGCATCACAACACCTCATGTTGTTATTCTGAAAGTTGAAAAAGGGCATCTGGACAAGGTTTTGATTGTTGAAAACCTCGTGTTGTTGTTGTTGTTGTTGTTGCTATTGCTGCTGTTGTTGTTGTTGTTGCTATTGCTGTTGTTGTTGTTGTTGTTGTTGCTGCTGCTGCTGTTGTTGTTGTTGTTGTTGCTGTTGTTGTTGTTGTTGCTGCTGTTGCTGTTGTTGCTGTTGTTGTTGCTGTTGCTGCTGCTGTTGCTGTTGTTGTTGTTGTTGTTGTTGTTGCTGTTGTTGTTGTTGTTGCTGCTGCTGTTGCTGTTGTTGCTGTTGTTGCTGTTGCTGCTGCAGTTGCTGTTGTTGTTGCTGTTGTTGTTGTTGCTGTTGCTGCTGCAGTTGCTGTTGTTGTTGCTGTTGTTGTTGTTGCTGTTGCTGTTGTTGCTGTTGTTGCTGTTGTTGTTGTTGTTGCTGTTGCTGTTGCTGTTGTTGCTGTTGTTGTTGTTGTTGTTGCTGCTGCTGTTGTTGCTGTTGCTGCTGCTGTTGATGTTGTTGCTGTTGCTGTTGATGTTGTTGCTGTTGCTGTTGTTGTTGTTGTTGTTGTTGTTGTTGTTGTTGTTGTGACCCGCTGGGTCATCAGTTATGATCACTCCAGGTCTTTCACTGTGGCCAGTCCCAGAAACCTCACTGCTCTTACAGGGTTTTCTCCATAGGGGGTAATGGTAATGTGTGGTGGGGCTGATTGTGACGGGCATTTGAAGAGGTGTTGCGTGGTGTGTGGGGCTCCTCCACACTTAAGACAGTTATGGCTGATGTTATTGTTGATCCGGCTCTGGTAGACTGGTCGACTGGTCGACTGTAGGTAGATCGAAGTTGTGTTTGCATCAGGTCTCTCTGGGCAGAAGTTGCTCATCTTTGTGCAGGTCAGGGACCTCCTCTTCAGCTCCTGGTAAATGATGGCTCCATCTATTTCTGACTGCTGGAAAATAGAAAAAAATGAATAGAATGTGACCACATAAGCAGTTTTTGTACAAGCACAGTCAGTCACCAGTACCCCTGTCTCTGAGAATCTATTGTGCTTCACGATTGAGTTTTTCAACAGAGAGAGCACAGTTCTTTTACCTCTAAATGAACTGCCGTGTTTATATTCTGTGGTCTGTTTGTGTTTACCTGAATGCATATTTTCTCATATAGATTGCCCCAGGAGGAAAAAAAACAGTGTACTTGCAAAATGACTGAAGAAGTGTGAAATTAATCAATTAGGCTTCAACCACAGAGGTAAACGTTTCCTCATTTTTGTAGCTTTGTTCAAGTAAAAAAAAGAAATTCACATTGCCCCCAAGGCTTTTATTTTCATTCCGAAGATTGCATAGAGGCTATTGTGTGGTTTTTAAATGACAGTAGTTGCGGGATAGTGTGTGCGTTTTTGTGTGTTTGTAGCCCGGGCTCAAAACTTTTAATGCACTATTCATTAATGTGCCTCTTCAGCAGATAGTGCAGTGGAGATAACCTCAGTCACTCACAGCTATGCCTCCACCTTTTGGGAGGGGGACTGAAAAAAGACAAGAAAGCAATTATATCTCAGCCGCCATAGTGATTTTCAGGTACTCTCTCTCTTTCTCACTCGCCCCGATGACAAATGGAGGTCTGTGAGTGAGAGAGGGTTATGGGTAGGGGCCATGACTGAGAAAAAGGAAGATATATATTCGTTAAAATTACTTTCATTCATAGATTTGAGTCGTTTTGAGTAGTTTAGATCTAATTATTTAGATTTACTTATTAGGCCTAGAAATTAGAACGTTTTCAATGTAATTATATTGGCGCAACAAAGATATTATGCAATCATACGATGCAATCATCTGTACGTACGATGCCGGATACCTCTATAGCGCCCCTTATAGGCTAAAAGGTGAATGTAGTTTTAGTGAAATTTACATTTGTCACAAACATCAAAAAAGTCAAGTAGACCCTTCCCATAATTTGTCATGGTTTGGGGGCGGGGCCTCTTCATTGCTCGTTAACATTATAAAAACCCTTAGAAATCACACAATATCTGATTAAGGTGCCCGTTGGTGCCATAGCAGTTGTGGCAGACGTATGGGGCAGACGTTTGGGGGCATTTCGTCTAGTTCTGACTAAAGCAGTATTGCAAAGGGAAGCTGACTGTAAAATATATTTGAACCTAAAATGGGCCTAAAAAGTACTGCAGTTATTTTTTAATAAACTACAGTTATTTAAGTTAAATTATAATCTAGACAAATCAAAACAACACTAATTAAGATTTTTATTCTGATTTAAAGTTATTTGAACTAATCTATATTACTATTTTGCAGTGTATGGCAGGGGGTATGGTGGTTTGGTTTTTTTAAGTTAATTATTCACCCGAAAATCACACATAATGGCTGCTTTTTTTACTGCGATGCAATGCCTCTCGTGAGAGGGAGATGCTTTTCCGGCCGAGCTGGGACTGACCTTTTAACAGGGCTATTCCCATAAATAAAACAGTGAAAGAGGTCTGCTCAGAGTCTTGATTTTCACTGATGTAACAAGCTAGAACTGTGACAGGAAATAGACTGAAGGTATGATTAATAATTGCTGAACATATGGTGAATTCAATAAATGACTTAAAAAGGTGCAGACGTGTACAGTATAGATGCAGGTCCACCGATGGATAAACAGAAACCTCTACTTTAATTGTGAATCTTCCTAGTTTGGGGGTAAATGCTATGTGTTCTTTACCAGCATTGTTTTTTTTAGGGATACTATTTTATTGTAAACTAGGGAGATATGACAGCTGCTAAAAATACTATCTCCAGCCACAAAGGTGCAAAGTACTTTTTATACTGAGGCTCTGGATCATGTCTGATTTGTGGTATTGTCATCGTAAGATAAAATTGATTTCTTAATTCTTACTTCTGTACTAAACTCTGCAGCAGTGAGATGTGCTCTTGAAAGGGAAACTATTAGGGCTCAGTCCTCAATAATAATAAAAAAGACTAAGCACTATAGGATACAATTGTACCAGTACCATCACACTACATATAATTTCAGTCTATGAATTTAGATATACAATGTCACGTGGCCATATTGGATTATCTAATAGTCATTTTCTAGTTTATGTACAGGTATTGCCACTATATGGAGGTATGTGCATCGTTCACCTCAAATCAGTAAACATTAAATAGTTAACTCTAAATATCCCTTAGCTGTGAGAGTGAATGGTGATTACCTCGTTATGTTCCTTAGGGTTAATTTGACCTATTTCCCAAAAGACAGAGGAGGCTCAAGCCCGCCGTCAAGAAGCAAATGTCAAAAAATCAATGTACGTTACATAGGCCCTAATAACATCTCTAGAAACCACCTATAACCTCATATTTTCATCAAACCAGCAACTTAGCATTTTGCATACACACATACATACAGAAATCCATGGTTATTGCATTGCCTTCTATTGGCATATCAGGGTGCGTGCGGTGGCTCAGGCAGTTAAACAGTGGTCTTGAGCTCAGATCCAATATAAAAACATGTCAGGTTATCAGCGCTATTGAAATGTAGCTCAATAGCAGTAGCACAGGCTTTGTGAAAATGGATTTTGATTATGACCGCAACAGAATGATGCTGACGGTGGTGAGGTCATCACAAACATTATCATTTCTACTCCTCAAGGTCAAGTGTCCCAGCTGCTCATCACTTATTCTGCATGGGCTTTCATGGAGCTGTCTCACTGACCTCCACAGTACGCAGAGATTCTCTTTCCAGGAACATCCAATGAAATATACAAATGCTCTAAAGGTATGAATGTGTCCAAACACAATTGTACGGCTCCTTCAGTGAGTTAGAGCTACTCAAGTTAGCCGACCTAATAAACTATCTCTTGTATTAAGGACTGCCTCTCTATAAACTGCCTTCAGCTAAACTCTAGTAAGATTGAAACCCTGATCATTGCTCCTGATCAGAAACACCTTGGTTCTCTGGGCTCCTCTTCCCAGCTGAGTCTCAGAAACCTGTGTTTGTGGAGCCCGACTTCCCCAGAGAGAACTCACAGTAACACAGGGGGAACATGCAGACTCCACTAAGAATTTACATTATGGATATTCACAGTATTGTTGGACTGCTTAGACAGTAATATGCACTTTCGACCATTGCCATAGTGACAAGACTATAGTTAAATGATTCACAATTCACCATGCCTTGTGAGAAAGCTCTCAGTAGTTTCTTGGTAAAATGAAAAACTCGAGCCTTGACCTTTTACTGAGTATTCTTTATTGAGTATCCCTGTGAAAAATCCCAGAATAGCTGGCGTTACAAAATAATTCATTGTGATTTCATTGCAATAGGATACTGTCTATTTAAGTCTGCGCAGCCACTCTAGACATTTTGACATATGTGACAGGTGCACTTCAGGCTTTCAACCCAGTTCCCACAATTCCTCATCCGTCCAGTCGATTCTGACCAAACACTGTCATTTGTGCATCCCTGTGTGCACATACGGCTCCAAATCCATCAGCAATCACATCCGCTAAACCCTTATTGATGGCTGCACGGTAACAAGACCCGCCCTTGACCAATGTCCCAGCACTTGTGTTTTCAGAATTAAACACTGTAGATATGCCGGGTTATCGAGCCTTTGGAGACATGCTTAGTATAAAAATAACTCCTCTCCAATTACGTTTTGAGGTGAAACGTGCAGAAAAGATACGATTCTGTGACTGTTTTATTGCCATTGGCCTTGAAGGGCAGTATTGAATGTCAGTGGCTTGTGAAGCAGTTGATGAGATTTTGGTCAGTAACAGCCTGTATGATGGGAAAATTTATCGTCGGTGTTCAGAAAGTTTTTTGTATTTTTTGACAAACCACAAACCGTTCTTGCATTTGGCGGACGCAAGAGCAAACTCATGAGGGATAGTGTTCAGGAGTCCACTACGCATGCTAACGGGGACATATTTCAGAAATGATTAAGGGTGAATAACCTGCATCCTGTCCAGCTGAGAGCAATCAGTGGGTGATATATGAATTTTGTCTGCTCGCTGTTTACCACACTCTCTCCTGATTAATCAGATTCACCTGTTTCTGGACACGTCTGGGACTGGACACCTCGGCCACGGCGTCATTACCAGGTCTGATTAGGACTGAATGAACACGGGCCTCTGCACCTGCCTCTGCTGCAGTGAAAACCTGACTGTAAGATATGATGCATTCTTTTTGATTGAATATTTCATACTTTTTATTTTGTTAATGGTATGCCAGCGATGTCTCAGTAAACAATTGGACTCAGAAAGATCTTCATGCCAAAGAGCCTGAACCTGACCTTGACTCCGAAGTTCTCAATACTTTCTCACTGTAAGAAATCAAATCAAAGTCTAAGTCCTTGCAACAACACTGGAATAGCTAGCTTTACTCAATAATGCATATTTGAACCATTCATGAGTATTTCTTAGTTTTACTGATACGTGTTTTAACTGCAGTGGATAGCTCTGTATTGTTCTACTATACACCGTATGTTACAGACAGCACACAGGCCTCTTTACAGCAACTCATCGTCATGCACACAAGGTAAATATATGTTTAGTAGTTCAATTACGTGGACAGATCTTAGTTGGTCCCATAGAACAAAATCAAATAGTGTTGGAGGCTCCTTTAACAGTACAAGTACACACTGTAGTTGTGTCCCTGAGCAAGACACTTTACCCACATTGCCTATGAATGAATGTGGTTGTGTGTGACTGGTGTTCGGTGGTGGTCGGAGGGGCCGTAGGCACAAATTGGCATCCACGCCTCCGTAGTAATAGCTTACCACCATCAGGTGTGACTGAGGAATGGATGCCTGGCTCGCTGTTAGATGTCCAGTGGATAGCTGATCGCCTGTGTTCATTCTCATCTGGACCCCACCCCTAACCAGACCTGCTGCATCTCCTCATTCACCTGGATGCCCCCTTCTACTATCTCCTCATTCACCTGAATGCCCCCTTCTACCATCTCCTCATTCACCTGGATGCCCCCTTCTACTATCTCCTCATTCACCTGGATGCCCCCTTCGACCATCTCCTCATTCACCTGGATGCCCCCTTCTACTATCTCCTCATTCACCTGG
>JAVQKC010137062.1:0-12384 GCA_036025475.1 Philypnodon macrostomus
TCTTATTTGATTATGTCATATATATATATATATATATATATATATATATATATATATATATATATATATATTTCTATAATCTTTTAAAAAAATAAAATAATTAACTGCACTGAACTAAACCAAAATGCCTCTAGATTTTTACTGGTAAATAGTGGGACTCAAACCTTTCAGCAGAACATTTGAAACAAAATTGCAATGTAAATTGTAAAAATATCATATTAAGGCCATCAAGAATTTAAATGGTATCAGGTTTAAAGTAAAAATAATGTTAGTTTGTTTGTGTTTGCAGATGAGATACGTTTAATATCGATATTGCAATGTGAGTTTTTAAATATCTTTTGCTGCATTTAATTTACAGAAAGAAGGCCTCCCAGTGTTTTTAACAATTGCATTTAGCATTGTAACTTCATTTTTTATGCTCTTTAGTAACATTTTACAATACAGTTAGTGACTAAAAAATATCAGTTTATTTTAGCCACACGTGCAACCTTATTCACAGGGATATTGAATGTGACAGTGGAATTGCATGCAGGACAATAAATGGAGGAGGGCTGTAATTGAGAGAGAGGCTAAATGAATGTATGATTGATGCAGGTTTGAGAGACAAGGGAACAAGGGAGCTCACGTTATTTTTTTTCCACAATTTTTCTCTGTGCCTTTGTTTCGGCTCACGGCCCCTCATCATCACCCTCATCATCATCATTATTTCTATCTCGCTCTCTTTCTCTCCCCGTCCCAGCCCTCTGCCCGCCCCTTTGTGTGACGCTGGCCATGCCAATCAGATCGCAACATGACATTATGGCTCATTATACCTGGGCCGGATGAACAGGCTGCTGCTGGTGGACAACCTCTTGAAACGCTGAACAAAAAAGGCGCACGAAACCTCCTCAAAATGCAAATGCTTGGTTTCCTTTGTACTTCTATTTTAGCCAACATTTTATTTATTGTTATTCTTTGGTAAATAAACAAATGCTACTAACTATTGCCCCTTAAAAACATAATAACAATAGGATCACAGATTTCTATTATTTGTTCATTAGAAAGCCTAAATTAGTCCAATAAATTCAATTGATTATGCACTCTGTTGTTGGTCTATATCATGCCTGCATAGACATAAACATTCACAAAAATGTATTATGGACAAATAGTGAATACACAGGCAATTGTAAGGTAAGGCCTTTTTAACCAATGTTCACCAATATGTCTTTGTTGAACTGGTTCCCAAATGTCACCAGATGCGATAAGCTTCCTTGAAACTATGCCATTTTTCTGAAGCTTTAGTTACTTTATGTGTCGCTTATATGTTGCATCTGCATTGTTGTCATGTCCACAAGAAAACATACAAACTTATGTAATCTGTTGTTGAAACACCTATAAAAGAAAGACCTGATGACTAGAGATAGCGTGGGGATGCAAAATGAATTCAAAATGGCAAAAAAGAGATTCGAGATAAGAATGTGGGTGTTAAAATAAGGGTCATAGCAGAGGGAAAAGGCAGAGAGCTATGAACGCTCGAGCTGCAAAAAAACATTGTGGTCATCTGCAGTGCGATGAGTCACCTGTCGCCAACACACACTCACACAGACGCGCGCACACACACACACAAACACACACACACAGTTGAGCTGTGCAATCACAACCCACAGCTAGCACACACCATAAAGTCTCATACAAGGCATTCAACCAAAAGTGTGGCATTGTGCTTAACAGAACACACTCTTCCAAAAGGCCAAGTGCTGAGCTACTAAAATGTGAAAATTCAAAAATACCTAGACGCTGCTAAGAAGTCAGTTTTTGAAATGAAATGTGATACATCAAAGGCAACAATAATGCTGCTTCATATGTAAATGTTAACATCAAATCTGGAGACAAAAATCCACCATCTGAGCCCTGTAGACATATTTCCTACTGCTATCTGTCTGCCGCTTTTGTTTTTCAATCAAACTCACTGCTCAATGTAATGTAGTTTATTTAATACAAACCTGAAATAAACAGCACTTTGTGTCTCTCACTTTAATAATTATAATTAGACTAACTTCACATTCATTCTAGCTCTTATACATGCAAAAAGATACGGCAAAAATGATTCTTACAGCAAGGAGACAAGTCAGTACATCAACCATGGTATCGGAGAGATGTCTAGAGTTGTCTAAAGAATTAAGCAGTTCTATGGGTTTTATATGAATGTCTGTCCCCCCTAGGATGCAAAGGTCATGTGCTGTGTCAGGAGGCAAGAGTCTATAATGTGTAACTAAGAGTATGTGAGTGAGGTCAGTCACGTGAATGATTAGTTTATGTCTTGTCAGCATTATTTGCAAATATAGGCTTTATATCTAAACATTGTCAAGCTATGGAAATCATACAAGGCTCACATCGTTTTCAAGGTATAATAAACACAATTTTCCTAACAGCTATCAACACCACGTTTAGCTCCACAAACCTGACCTCGTCATTACTGAGCCTGTCTGTGATTAGCATGATGAGACAGAAAGAAGTGAGCAACCTACAACCACTGATGAAATGGTGCCTGTTTCTCAAAATGTATGTAAGTGGTCCTTTGAAGGCCAAGTGTAGATAATTGACTGGAGATAGATCATTTCTTGAAGGCTCACTTTGCATTTTGTGAACTAATAACAATAATGATGTATTAGTTTAATAACAAGCTGTTCTCGTAACCGCATGTTTCGTTTTCAAACCTGCCTAAAACGTTCCCATTTTAATGTGTGGGTGTGTTACAGGCAAAAAAATTTAGATTTACAGTTAAGTCTACGGAGCGCTGCTGTTATAATAAAGAGATCATTCATTCAATTTCTTTTATTATTTAGCTCACACTTCCCTGTCCTCCCATTCAGGTCAAATACATCTTTTTTAATACAATTCCTTTCACATATTCCACCATTGACGTTTATGCCTCTGAAAATGAATAAGATTAATTTAGTTCATTTATATTAGTAAGAGCTGCTTGTTCGCTTTAGGATCTGACAGAAGTTGTGGTAAAAGAAAAAAACTTCGTCATCAGTTTCTCTTCAGTGCCTTTAGAGTCCCTGCAAGTGACTATGTATGCAGCTGGATGCCGGTGCACAAGTTCATAGAAATGATTGTCAGGCACTCTGGTATTCATCATGCACACGTGCAGCTTTTAAAGCCATTCATTTTGGGGAACAAGTGCTTTATGCAACATTACAGGTGTTAAAGACCTCTGCGTGCTTATTATAGATTTGATGTGTTGCCATGGCAGCAAGCCATATTGATTATTAAAATTACACTTTCTTGTCAAGAAATTAAACAATTCTGTGCTTGTGCTAACATAGCCTAACCTAACCTATGTTTGTTTATTTAAGTTTGTGCTTTTGGTCACACACAACACTGTTTAAGCACACGTTTGAGCAGTGTTGTGTTAAACATGGACAAACATCCATGACGGTCTGAATGTCATCTAGGATTAAGCGTCCATTTGTTATGTATGAACATTTTTTTTCTACTTTATTCTAATAAAAGCAGGGATCTCAGTGGTCTTCAATCAATCAACCCACTGCCTTGGTTTGTCAAGATTCCCACCTTGCTGCTGTATCATGAAACATGACAATGTTCAGCTCAAACAAATACTACATTTATATTTATCAGTATTGGAGTATTGGAGATAGAGGCCTTGCTTTCTGTGTTTAAAATAACACATCAGTCGCATTTTGTTAAAGACTTTGTTAAGAAGGTTTTTATTGAGAGTGCCCTGTATGTCTTTATTGTGTTGCAGGTTAGGCAGGTGCTGGCCTCCCTGTGCTGTGCTCCTGTCAGATGATACATCTCCCGCTTCAGTGGCTCAGACGCGGCCAGAACAAAGCCCCTGAGGCAGACGCTGAAACTGAGAGAAACAGGTCGCCTTCGCTTCAAGGTCAACCAGCTGCCACAGTCAATGAGCCTCTTCAGTCAAAGTCAACACAGGCCAGAATCATGTTCAAGCTTGACTTTGTCATACACACAGCCCACTGCCATCACGTCCTGACAACAGCACTCACATAATGCTCAGTGTATGGGGAAGGCTTTTACTGAATACACATACAGTATGATTTCAGCACTTGGCTTTGACCACATGACCATATAAGCGGTCATGACACCCTTTGGTGCTGTCTGTTTGTATTTACCTTTGCAGCTTTGTAAAGAGACACAGCGCTGCATTGTTTTAGAGGCTGGATGAGTCATGAAGGACTGCCATTGGAGAAGGCTGCTACAGCAGTGCTATTAAATCAACATAGGGATGATAATGCATTCCCATGATGCCACTTTTAACTGGTCAGACAAGGATTCATTAAGGCCTAATACAGCTTGATTACCTGAGAGACTTGACAGTCATACCGGTTTATTACTGTAATTTGTTTTTCTGTCTTTTTGGCATCAGAGCAGCTTTGTCTGTCAGCCTCAGTCACAAATATATGATGTCTCCAAAATGGTATAGTCTCAAAATGATCAAACTACATTTATAGCTCCTCATGCACAATATGAGTGCAGCATTTCAAGTAAATATTATATGACTCACCACAGAAATTCAAAAGCTCATGCATCATCCAAAGAGCAGACAGGCATTTTCTTGTGCTTCAGTCATGGCAGAATTACTTTGTATCTTTTTTTGGTCGTAGTGATGATGAGCATATGCTTCAGTTATTTGTTACTTGTGAAATGGATTGAAATTTAAATTAAGTGCTTCATACTAAATAGCTTTAGGTGAAAATGTGGTCAGAAACATGAGAATCTCATTCTCTTCTCACCACTTTTATAAAATGATTCATCACAGTGGACTTCCTCTAAGTGGCTGCCTTTGAATTTTTATATCTATTCTGATAAAAGCAAAATTGCACAAAATTGCTCTCAGACAATAGTGGCCGCTATTAATACTCCTTTTTTATTAGATTTTTTTGCTTTAAGCACGTCTCATCTGTTCATATTAATGATATTTATGTGATGGACTAGGGGAGTTTTTTCCCTTGTGCTCCTTTCTCCACCTCTTTGTGTCTCGCTTGCTGCCTCTCAACACTCAACACGCCAACATGAGATAGACATGTCCACCACATGTGTCGTGTCATAAAGTGCGACGTATATTTGCCATGAGCAGTTTTTGTGGTCCACCAGAAGAACCTACTTATTATTGTTATCATCTCAGTCATCATCCTCATTATCAGCTGGAGCAGACGCCACGGGTCCCCCTGCGTCATTGTTCCCAAAATCCCCCCAAAAATTCACCATCAACGTAAGAAACAAAGGGAACGAGAACCACCCTGGCACTTTTTCAACATGTTCTCATCTTTGGCGTGTGCCCCATCTCTCCTCTTTTGTCTCAATTGGTGTTTCTTGTTCATATCTTTCTGCATGACAAGATACTGCCCTGACTCTCCATCCGCCATTATCAAAACTCCAATCATTGCCTTATTTCCCCTTTTTCCATAGTCCATAGAAAAAAAACACCGTACACATTCACAGACACCCCAGTGGTGAGTAAATACTGTGTCCCCTCCCAAAAACCTCTCCACTTTCTACTACCCCCCACCCCGCACCCCCCACTATAATCCCCATCACACCACCACCGTCATCAGCCCTTATCTCACTCCACCAAATCTGCTCTGACTCAAAACAATTTCCTCTCATTTGCGATTTTTTTTTTTTACTGCACGCCCCCGCCTCGTATACACCTCTGTCAACCCACCACCACCTACTCCCTCCATGGTAAAAACCCTCTCAGCCTCCTCAGTACCCCATTACTACCACATCATTCACTACCCATCCCGATCGAACCCCACCCAAGCACACATACATGCACACGAGAACACAAACACATATACTACAAATGCACTCACACTTGCCAGTCAGTCGCCATTAAGAATGACGGCTCATGATCATGTACATAGGGGCGACCTGCCACTGTCATCCAGTGGAGCCCGAGAAGAACTGCAGTGTGACGTCATGGCGGACGACGACTCTGCCGGTTGGTGGAGGCATATTTACGTGTGTGTGATTCTGTGCATGTGGTTGGGATTGGGGGAGTGGGGGGAGTACAATTTGGTGGGTGGGTGTACCCGGTGGGCCTTGCTGCATCACTGAACGGGGGAGATGAATGAGCGCCTATGCTAGTTGTCACCCCAAATCTCTCTCCACTTAGTTTTTGCCTTATTCTGTGTTTTTAAACTTTTAGCTCTTTCTTCCTTCAGGGCCTGGCGGAAAAATAATAATTAAACACTATAAATTGCTCAACACAATGCTTTTTAATGATGTTGCTTATAAGTGGTTAATGACTTGAGTCAGCTGAAGATGCAAGAAATGTTCATCTCTGTGGATTAAATTATTATAAATCCATTCAAAGTTCAGTGAACCAGTTCAGTGTGCCAAGAATATGAAATGTTGTCATTAGAGCAAAACAGCACCACCTGCTGGTCGCTTCCCAAAGCCACAATCACACAATACCATAAAAGCAATTATAGTTAACATAATCCCTTCATATGACAGGAAGTGTATGTACATTATAGTTTGTTCAAAATGCTGAAACATAGTAGAAATATGTTTTAAAAGGTACACTGTCCAAAATCAAAGGCAATATACAGTCTTTGAAAACTACAGTCAGTCGGAAGAATTTTTAATGGACAACCAAAACAAATCACAGAAAAGTAGTGTCAATTCACTAGTGCGCACATACGTACCATTTACAGATTTATGAGGAAAAAATCATGTGTTCCAATTTGATATATTCTGTTATTTATTTATTTACACACTAAGCACTAGAACATCACAGAGCCCTAATTTAATCCATACTGTTGAAAAGTGAAACATAATTAGGATTTTAATGTTGCTAAGTATTTTTTTTTTAATTTGTTTTGTGATTTTGAAGTGATGAAGGTGTAATATGTGACTTAACCAGTTAAATCTGTAAACCAATAAAACTGTATATATTCAAGCCACGAGGCAGCTGTACTTGCCTCACCAGTTGATTATTATCCAAGTAATTGGTTATTGATTACACTGTTTCCATCTCTTGTCTGTCTGGGGCAAATTGTGCTGCACTATTACCTTCCGTGTTGAATTTGTCTTATTTTGTGTTCGACTCTCACTAGTATGGACAGTTTTGGTGCAAATGGACAGAATAAAGCAGACAAAGAGCCTTCCCCCTCCACTCACGATGTTGAGTCATGCTGCAGCTCCTGCTCAAAAAACACCAAGCAGTGGATTCCTGGGGTTTACAAAAATGAAATGGTGCAGATTTTAAAATTGGCAGGACCCATGGTAAGTTCAAGCGAAATGTGTATAGAATTTTATTTATAGGACATTCTCTTCAACAAAGTAGTGAGAAATTAAGTTCAAAATATTGACCATACTGACTAAAGGACGATGACCAGTTTCATGCTTGTCGTGCTATAGGGCTATAAAATTAAAATTGAATTAATTTGCTTCAATATATTTTGCTAACATTAGATTGAATGAAGTTAAGAATTAGGTACAAGGTAGAGATCCTAAAATTAGAATAAATCCACTTTTTGGTTAATTCAAGAATGAAATGGGGCAAATTTTCAAATTGGCAGGACCCATGGTAAGATAAATGCATTTAATAGCATCCTTTGCAAATAGGTAATTAAATTAAATAGAAAATATTCACCACAGTACTTACCCTGTTAATGATGTATTGTCTTTCCTACATTTAAAACAACTTGAATTTGCCTGTTCCTGATTTATCGTGAGAGATGAGGACAATTAGTTTCTTTTATGGAAACCTTTTTAATTCCTGGGTTGTCAAATCCTATACCCCATACTTGCTATTTTCTTAAGCAGAAAAGATCAATTGTTAAGACGTTAATGAAACACAAAAGAGCAACAGGAAAAGTCAGCTACCAGCTCAAATAGGAACATTTTGAAATGAGTAATATCCGGTGTGGTATTTCAATCATGTTTGAGTTATGTTTTGAGATGGTAATTTTTCTTTTTTTCAGTTTATTTCGCAGTTGATGGGCTTTCTGATCGGCTTCGTCAGCATGGTGTTCTGCGGTCACCTGGGGAAGACGGAGCTCGATGGGGTAGCTTTGGCAATAGCGGTAAGACTGTAACTGTTTGTATTAGCAGATGGTTTTGGCTCTCACCCAGTCATATTGGGTTATCGCTTTGTGCAAGACACTCACCTTGCCTGAATGTTGTTGTGTGATTTTATTTAATTTTTTTATTCAGATACCAATTAGCTGAACCCTAGGGCCAGCGTCCTGGGGTCCGTTTAAATCAATATACTATATTTATTTTATTTAATCAGTTAATTTCCTTGTGTATATGTAAAGACAATAAAATTACACCAGGTAGAATATGTATCAATCTATGAAAATATATTTACACTTTTATAAGGATAGATACAATAATTCCTAGTTTAAATGAATTGTGGTGGGATGGCTCGATAAAGCTGTCACATCTCTATCAGTCTGCCTTAGTTGAGTTGTGGGTGTGGGATGTAAAGTTCTTTGTAAAGCTTTAATTCTGAAGCATTTTAATTCGTGTTTATATCATTTATTTGTCTAAGGTAATAAATGTCACAGGTATTTCCATTGGCTCCGGCCTGTCTTCAGCCTGTGATACTCTCATCTCTCAGGTATAGTGCTTTTATTTTCCATTGCTTGTTTGTGTTCTAACTCAGACCTCTTTTCTGCAGATGTACGGGAGTGGGAACTTGAAGCGTGTGGGTGTGACTCTGCAAAAAGGCATTTTGATCCTGCTCTTGGCCTGTTTTCCCTGTTGGGCCATCCTCATTAACACGGAGCCCATTTTGTTGGCTGTCAGGCAGAGCGCACAAGTCGCCAGGTCAGTCCCTTTTCCTTCCTCTGTAATAACTGCTATGGGCTCCATTCTGGCCCTCTGAAAATAAATCCACTACACAGCTTGTACCAAATCTAGATTCCACATTGCTGACAAATGGAGCAGACATTCCACTAGGTACAGGTTAGCTAAAAAATATTTTGTTAGTTTTGATCCCTCACACACACGGACATCCAAATTGGTAAGGAATGCTCCACAAGCTAAAGTTAAAACATGATTTTGTGATCTGTGATTTAGTCTCTTTGCCCCAACATGAAGATTTGAGAAGAGATGCCAGGATAAAAGCTTAGATATTACAATAGCAATGTCTTTAATTAATCAAATCAATTAAATTATATTTTGCCTGTTCCTGATCCGGTATCCCGGCAACTATGAGCATTAAGTAATGTACACCCTGGACAGTGGCCAGTTCATGGGCAATTTAGAGTTACCAAGGGTCCAAACTCTTTAGAGAGAACCCACATTAACACTGGGAGGACATGCAGACCTTCATTCATATTACAGTAACACATAAAGATATTCAGAGTGTTACATTTTTTATGAATATTCATAATCAATTCTCTGTTAAAACAAATGTATGCTTAATTGATGTATTCAATAAAATCTCTCAGACACATTTTCTGTCTTTGTATGCCACATAAAGACTTGCCCAGCTGTATGTGAAGATCTTCATGCCTGCGTTGCCTGTGAGTTCTTCTCTTTTTTGACACCCAGACACAAGCTCTTTTTGTATCTGCTTCTATATATTGCCCTGAGTATTTTGCAGTGACGCACTATTGATCTAATTAACGCTATTCATTGGGCTGTGCCTTCTGCAGGCGGCCTTCATGTACCAGCTGCAGGGGAGGTATCTTCAGAATCAGGTGCTTTTTATTGAGTTCCTCTGTGATAATTTTATACACTGCAAAAATGTATATTAAGAATTAGTTAAAATGACTTGAATTCAGAATATTAATCTTGATTTGAGTGGTTTATTCTTAGATGGCTTTGCGTCGTTGGCGCACATTTTTTGATGCTTTAGAGGAACTAGATAATATGTACATTCTTAGTGGAAATTGCACTTGAAATAGGAAAAAATATTCCACTGGAAGATAATTTAGCTTGTAATAAGAAAAAAATAAATTACAATAAAACAATTCAATAATATAGTTATTAATTACGAATTATATCAAGATTAATATTAACATATTTACTAATCTAGATATTCTGTTGTTGCAGTGTATAGGGAGGTTTATAAAAAGTTGATTATGTCCTTGCTTCACAGGGCATCATCTGGCCACAGTTTATCACGGGGGCCATCGGGAATGTTTTCAACGCAATAATTAACTATATTTTCCTCAGTGTTCTGGACCTAGGGGTTGTGTGAGTCATAGCTACTGTACATAAGATTTTTCTCAATATGCTACTAATAAAGCATGCTTTTAAGAACATAGTGTGAATAATGATCAAAATTATAATAGGTTTGTACCTTGAAGCCCTGGGTGTCTCATTCAGAGTTGATTGCACAAGTTGGCCAGTCTTGCAAAAAAATTACATTTTTAAATTTTTGTTGAATAAATGGGCTATTAGTGCATATTGTAAAATATTGACTAAACACATGTTTTTGTATATTTTTGCAAATGTAGGGGGTCAGCAGCAGCCAATGCCATCTCACAATATAGTTTAGCTGTATTGCTTTTCGTTTACATCAATGTCAGGAAACTCCATAAAGCCACATGGGATGGTAAGTTGAAGACTAATTTACTTTATACACAACTTTATACAATACTTGAACATGAACTTGAACACCGGCTGGCCGATATTTTAATTTCTGGTTTAAAAAATAACACTGAACTGACAGGAGATGGGTAGACAGTTAAAGTAGGAAACACATTTACGTATTTGCATCTATCATCCATCATTTTGCTCCTGTTTTCACAAGACTTTCTTTTTTTTTTTTAGATTAGGGGTATAATAGACTAGCTATCAATTTAGAAAATGTAAAAATATTAGCCTCTGATGAATGAAATTATAGTGCACCAACATATGGTAATTAACCATACTCTATGTCTTGTTCTACCGAACAGGTTGGTCAGTGGACTGTCTGCGGGAGTGGAGTCTCTTCTTAGGCCTAGCTCTGCCCAGTATGGTCATGATGTGCTCAGAGTGGTGGCTGTATGAGCTTGGAGGTTTCATGGCAGGAATCATCAGTGAGGTGGAGCTGGGTGCTCAGTCGGTGGTTTATGAATTGGCCATAGTTGTTTTCATGGTAACAAACTTTTTCATAGAATTTCTTACACCACTGACCACTTTATTAGGCACAGAAGTGCACCCTCTCCTTGTTTTACTGCATTAGAGACATGTTGAAGACAAACCAAGTCTAATAAAGCAGCAGAATGAAGATAAATGGGCATTTAAATGACTTTAACAAGGCATAGTTGTTGGTGGTAGCTCTTTTGAATATTTTTAGATATTGCTAATCGTTTGGGGTTTTTAATCTATAAAATGAGTTTACAGAGAGTGATTCAAATTGAGAAAATATCCAGTGAGTGTCAGTTCTAAGGATGAGAATATCTTGTCAATGCAGATAGATAAAAGGAACCCCCAGGCAGGTTTGATGATGATACAATGAAATAACAGCAGCAGAAGACCAGTGGCAGTTAGTGTCTATAACATATGAAAAGTGCATCAAAATGCAGTTATCTTTTTCATTTTTCCAGATTCCTCACGGTTTCTCCACAGCTGCTGGTGTTCGAGTTGGAAATGCTCTTGGTGCTGGTGATATAGAGACAGCCAAACTGTCAGCCAAAGTGTCCCTCGGCTGTGCATGTAGGAAAAATAGTTTAAAGATTGTACATTTTTAAGTGTGGTTTTTCTTTATGTCCAGTGTGATTTTCCTGTCTAGTTGTTGTTTCATGTGTCATTGGTGCTTGTATGGGAATATCTAGGAATGTGATTGGCTTTATTTTCACCACAGACAAGTAATCTATTATTGTTTTATCAAAATAATAAACAACATATATTTATTATAGTTTGCAGCAAAACAAAAAAGGTTCTTACAGTTTATTGATTGTCTTTGTAGGGATATTCTTGAAAGGGTTGCAGATGTGATGAAGATCTATGGTGTGGTCCATGTTTCGGAAGCCCTTGCCGTAAGTTTACTTTTTTTGTGTGTAGGGTGTAGTACATTTGGCCTTTTTGTTTCACATTTTTTTCTCTTGCAGAGTGTGATGTCTGGGGTTGTCAGAGGAACAGGGAGGCAAAAAGCTGGTGCCTTGTGCAGTTTTATATGTTACTACTTTGTTGGGTTCCCTGTAGGTGTGAGCATGATGTTTCCTTTAAAACTAGGCATTGTAGGTGAGGAAGAAAACTATGTGATGTACTTTACGTGACAGTTAGACTTTTCAATCAGAATCATATTCTTTGTGTACTACTTGTGTGCAGGTCTGTGGACTGGGTTTTTAACCCTTTGGGCGCCACGGTCGCAGAACTGCTACACCCACTGATTCCACTGTGTGGCGTGTGTCGCTGTACTGCGCCTGTGTCAATGTGCCGGATGTGCGTCGCTTCACTGCGACC
>JAVQKC010137066.1:0-55739 GCA_036025475.1 Philypnodon macrostomus
CAACGTATGGGGCAGACGTACGGGGCAACGTATGGGGCAGACGTACGGGGCAGACGTATGGGGTCGTTTTCGCCGATATACACTTTGCTGTCGGGGACGACAGCACAGGCCTTGTTGAGCACATGATAACAAGGTGCATTTGAATGATATTATGCTGATATTGTGGCATGTATTACAGTGAATATTAGATAGAGATGTTTATTGATGCTTGACAGTTTGTTTTACAGTCATGTTTTGCATCATTGTCTATTCATGAGTGTACACATCTGTAAAGGAGGGAACAGTTGTGTGTCGTTGTGTTGTTGACTTTACCTCCACCAGCATCATTATTATCCACAGCCACAGTCAGTGAGCCGTGAAATCTGCTGCTTGTTGATGACAACGGGAACAAATGCAAAGAGAGAAAGAGACTTCAGCTAAACTTTGATATATAAAAAATATTGAGACAGTACTTTTGAGAGAGCTTAAAACCTCTTTCTGAAGGAAGCTAATCAGATTTAGCTCAATTTCAAGAAAAGATTGACTTATTCTCCTCAAACAGTCACAGTCTCACACAGAACAGAAAGCAGAGAAAAGCCTGTTCCCAGTCCATACTAAAAACTCTCTTTGTCCATAACCATGATTATTTCTGAAAAAATAAATAAAAATCTTATTATTTCACCAAAACAAAATCTAACTCTGGCAAAAA
The DNA here is from genome assembly GCA_036025475.1 of Philypnodon macrostomus. Lineage (NCBI taxonomy): Eukaryota > Metazoa > Chordata > Actinopteri > Gobiiformes > Eleotridae > Philypnodon > Philypnodon macrostomus. Next base: position 689 of record JAVQKC010137066.1, read on the forward strand.
ACATAATCTCCGAATAATAATAACTTAATGACTTAAACTTACATCTTACATCTAAGTTGCTGAAATAGGCTCTTAAAAAGTCAAGGAACTGATTGCACAATCAGATCAGAAAAAAATACTACTTGGTGTAATTACCTCCGCCAAGGAGGTAATGTTTTCGGTAATGTCCGTCTGTCCTGTCTGTCCGTCTGTCCTGTCTGTCCTGTCTGTCTTGTCTGTCCTGTCTGTCCTGTCTGTCCTGTCTGTCCGTCTGTCTGTCTGTCTGTCCTGTCTGTCCGTCTGTCTGTCTGTCTGTCCGTCTGTCTGTCTATCTGTCTGTCTGTCTGTCCGTCTGTCTCTCTGTCCGTCTGTCCTGTCTGTCCTGTCTGTCCTGTCTGTCCGTCTGTCTGTCCTGTCTGCCCGTCTGTCCGTCTGTCTGTCTGTCTGTCTGTCCGTCTGTCTCTCTGTCCGTCTGTTCTGTCTGTGAGCGACTTAACTCAAAACTACTGAACGGATTTGGATGAAATTTTCAGGGAAGGTGAGAAATGACACAAAGAAGAAGTGATTAGATTTGTTCAAACATGTTCTCTGTATGGCCTGTATAGAGAAAAGAACAGTACAGAGAACAGGGCCTCCCCTCTCTCCCTGCCCTGTGAAATCAGCACCTGCCAATGCTTCACCGTTGGTAAAGTCACAGTCCTCACTCCTTTGCAGATGTACAATAGAAAACACTCAGAGTGCGCACACCTCCGCCAAGGTAGCTCATTTCTTCTATACACTCTTAACATCTCTTAACTCTTAACCAAAAAAAAAAGAAAACTGTCTTGTTTCTGTGGTAATGCTGTTGTACAAGACAGACACTGAGAACAATGAGAGGAATTTCACTGCAAAAACTTTACAAGGCATTACCTGGGCTTATAGATGTGGACAGTGCAAACACACAAACTTATGTTACTATAACGTTTCATAAAATGTATATTGTTATACCCCATGTGCAAATGTGCCTTGTCAGATGACATTGTTTTATTAGGTTATTACTGTTGATTCTGTGGTTTGATAACCTCTCATGAACAAAGAAAGAAAGTCACTATTTTGTAATTTTTTTCTGACAACAGAAGGTTCTATTTAGGATTGCATATAAGGGAAATTAATTACCATGGCTGAGTGATTTCTAGTTTTACAGTTCTTTACTATGGAAGGCTGACATTGGCTCTGACTACAGTACTAATATTCTAATGTCCCTTTAGTGTGAATGAAAGCATAGTTCACAGTTCCTTGTTTTGGAGGGAGTTGGTGGGTGATGAGAGAGTGAAAGGACCAGATAGTCAGGTCTCATTCTTTACCCCTCCCTCCGCTGCCCTCCTGCTGCGGCTGCTCTGCTCCAGTGTTACTTCACAGTTTCTGTCCCGGGCTGCACATGAAAACAGGTGATGTCCCTCCTGTTGGCGGGGGGGATGTGGAAGAGAAAACTCACCATCAGCAGGACTAGAGCCTCGCGAAGGAACAGCACGGCTCCGTAAGTCCAACAATACAAGATTATACTGTAGGGCTCTGGTTCGGGTCAGGAGTGTCTGGTTACACTGAATGCTGATTTCGTGTGTAATATATAACTGGTATGTTGCTGCTTTTGTGCAATGTCAAGGATCAAATCAAATTTAAGTGCACATTAAACTGTTATTGTGCTTTTAGGAACTGTAGATTTGTTCATTGTGTTGCATAGATAGGGATACTTCTACTAGATATACTTCTACTTACAGTGAGTGTGGAATGTAGTGTGTATTGGTGGTTTTAGGGTAATTTGACTTGTTTATTCCACATTAACTTATGCTGTGGTTCATTTTTCTTGTGTTGATTTTAATATAACCTCCCATACCTGTTTGACTCCCTCTGGGACCAAATACTGATTACATTATCAGTTTCATGAAAGTTGTAAAGATACCGGTAGTTGTTGACACAGGCATGTATCAACTGCATCCCTCAACCTGTCTCCAGATCTTGAGCCAGGATCCTGGTCAGGAGGTACCTAGCTGGAGGATTAACCTAATGGGCATGTTTTGGGTTGATGGGGAAACTTTAATGTAAATATTTATGTTAATATGTTGTTTTGAAGTAATGCATTTGCCACTGATCTGATTCCACCTCTGCATACGTTGTAGTGAACTTGATTATTGTGTGTTGCTGCTGTAGTTAAACCGATCTCTTCTGTTACTAGGACTACAACGTATTAAAAGTTAATTCATATAAAAATCCTAAACTGTAAAGAAGAATGCAGGCTGCTGAGACCTGTGATAAATAGATAAATGAAGTGCATATGTTGTCATCTGTCTCCTTGATTTGTTGCCTCTATATTTTCCGTTAACTTGGCTGGCTTTGAGTTGGGACATTTTTAACTGTAAACTGCCACTCAAACCTTGCTTTTTGATTACTCAGTTTGACTTGAATGAATGATAAACAGGTTATTGCTTCTTTTCCCAGTTCCCATGAACAAATGTTGCGTAATAAACATGATTTCCTTATTTGACACCCGCTTTTCTTCTTTTTTTTCCCCAGGGCTGAAAAAACAGAAGTACTGAGTGACGACCTACTACAGGTAATATTGTAGATAATAATGAATGAGTGTGTTTCAGTTTGCATGTTCTCCCCGTGTTAATGTGAGGTCTTTCTGGCTTCCTCCCATTGTTCAAAGATGTAATTATTGCCCCAATAGTGAATGATCAAGTCAATGGTTGTCTTCCATTGTGTGTCTCTGTGTCAGCCCTGTGACTAACTGAGCCATTTGTAGTTTCAGATGTAGTTTCAATATCAGTAGCTCACAACTGCTTAGTCAGTTTTTGGTGTTAAACCGTTTTACCCTTAGGTTTTATCACCCGCTAAAGCCTGTCTTTGAGTTCATTTGCAATCATGACATCATCCACTTTTGAGAAATCACTTTGAACAACACTGTGCTGTATTGTAATGTAATGTGTATTGAAGTCTGTGTGTTATTGTCCCCTGTGGCTTAAGGTGGAGAAGCGTCTGGAGCTGGTAAAGCAGGTCTCTCACAGCACGCACAAGAAGCTGACCGCGTGTCTCCAGGGACAGCAGGGCGTGGACGTGGACAAGAAGTCTGTCAGATCTCCATCGGTGAGACAACAACACATCAGAGAGTAGCTTCAGGAGATGTGTATTAGCATTCAAGGAAAAATGCATATAATCGAATCTAACTGTATGTAAAAATCCCACTACATCAGCATTTTAAAATACTCATACTAGTCCATCCGGCACATTCAAAGTCATGCCACATTCACACATTCATGCCACAATGTCTTATGCCTAAATAGCTGCTGCCATCTGATGATTAGCTTATTTGCTTTAACGGACAATTGAACAGGTAACATAGACAGCATATACAACAGCCTACGATGGGAATTTGTTTGTTGTAAAACTTTAAATACTGTATTGAACAATCAGTGACATTGTAATTTATTTGTGTTTGTGCAGAAAAAGCTTCCTCTGACCACATTAGCACAATGTATGGTGGAGGGGGCAGTAGTGCTGGGGGACGAGTCGCTTCTGGGGTGAGTGCTCTCAAACACACACGGGACAGTCATGGTAATTTATATGAGCATTGATTGGGCTGTAAGTGTGAGGGCTGAAAAGCGCTGACATGGAAAGGAATGTTTTTGTCAGTCATTGACCCAAAGTGAACATTCAGCTATGTCCCACACAAACTGTATGTGTGCGAAGCGTACTGTACTGTACACTGTTTGTATTTAGAGACAAATAAATATTTGGTAATTAACAGGATGGTAACCAAAGTACCAAAGTGTTTCTAACCACCCACTGTCCATGGTGTACTCCACCTAAGGCCCATAGTAGGTGGGATATACTCCAGTCACTCATGATCCCTAATGAAAATAAGCGAAAGATGAATGAATGAATGAATGTTGTAAAAACCAACCTTAGGTACTTGCAAGCTAGTACAACCATTGTAACACTCCCAGTTCTGGATAAATGGAGAGGGTTACTTTAGTAAAACCAATGCCAAATCAATATGTAAATCGCTGCTTAATAAAAGGCAGATCATTAACTGTGGCAACGCCAAAATGAAAAAACAAAAACAATACATTGTTAAGGAGCTGAAGGTCTGAAGCTTGACATTCACACTCTTTATTGAAGCTAATTGTGGATGTTGTTGTTTGTAGGAAGATGCTGAAGCTGTGTGGAGATACACAGGACAAACTGGCTCAGGAGCTGATCACCTTCGAACTCACCATCGAGAGAGACGTCATCGAGCCGCTCTACGACCTGGCTGAGGTACAACATTACTACTACTACTTCCTGAACTAACATAATCATGAATATTCTCAGTTGGTAGAACAATACACCCCAACAACAAAGAGGCTGTTATATAAAAATCACACTGTTAGTTGATCTTTATGAGACTGAACAAGCTTTCCCAAATCCATCAGTGCCTTCAGTGACTCTTTCTCACAGCAGCTGACTACTCTCTGCTCTGTACTCTCAGGTGGAAATCCCAAATATCCAGAAACAAAGAAAACATTTAGCAAAACTGGTTTTGGACATGGACTCGGCACGGACGAGGTAAGTGTGTGTTACTTTGTGTGTCTTTGTGTGTGTAAGTGCTGCTGGGTACTGAGAAACCCCATCCCCTGTGAATTGGCTCCAAGCTTCCCTCTGAATGTCACTGGGATTTGATTGCACTCAGAAAGGTTGTACTTGTCCGTATATACTTCATGGTCGACTGTACATGCAGCATATTATTGAGTTGAATTTTATTTGAATAATGGCATTTGTAATGTTATACTGTCCTGTATGACCTGAATCTTAGAAGGTCTTGTATTGTAAATCAATGGTATATATAGTAGATTGTCAGTTGTTGTATTTTTGGGTGAGTTCAAAGGTAAATGTCAAAAAGGTCACATTTACAGTCTTTAGTCATTTATTGGTTTAACAAGTCCCTCGAGCTGATCTAATAATTAATCGCAGGGCTAACCTTTAGCGACATACACTGACAGATAACCATTCACTCTCAGATTCATTCACTATATATTACTTTGAGTGCTAACCATTTTGCCTATGCATCCACATTTATACCACTGTCTTCTATAACAAGAATAATGTATGCAAATTACAAATAAAGCGCTTACTATAATAATGTATCTACCATTGTAGCCAACAGTATGCAAACACCACAATTTCCTACACCCAAACCCCAAATATGGCATATACTAGTAACAAAGTTTATTTAAGTTTATTAAAAGAGATTACTGAAAACAAAACACACAATATACCACTTTCTCACTCATCCTTATTCTCAGTAAAGGCAGGAGTAACATTTGCCAAACACAGAAACTGCCCTTCATTTAGACACACACATCAAGGCACACACAATACACTTAGAGGTCTTTGTTCTGTGGTTAATTTGGTACTAAAATAAAATAGACTTTGTTAACTATGTGATTTATTGTCTCAGGGTTTTAGTGAGTAATTTTATATATATGCAGTTTTTTGTGATACTGCAGTTTGCTACTTTTTGTCAAGTCACATAAGTGCTGTTCCAATTTGATTCAAAAATGACTCCAACACACTGTTATTTTCTCCCAAGTTATTGTTGTATCCCATCCCAGACCAAACCATAACAAAATCGACAAATGTAATTCTCCTCTCTGTTGTCGCATCAGTGAGTTTTTTGTACGACCCAGATCTGAAGTCTTTTTTCCCATCATGCACCTGTGAACTGTGCTACACATTATTATCTCGACACAGCAGCTCAGACTGTCTGACAGATAGAGAGAGCGACAAATAGAAAAGTATAGTCAAAAATGGTTTCGTCATTATTGTCAAAGTTTGGTCAATTTTGTATCTTTCTGTCATAAAGCTTATACGACTTCAACATCCATTTATCAGCTGTGGGTGCTATTGTTTTTGTTCTGGCCTTTTTCTTTAATCCTTTTAGACCAAGAAAAAGTAACAAAATTGTCCAACTTCCAGGTACTACCAGTCCACAAAATCTTCAGGCCTGTCTAGTAATCTGCAGCCTGGAGGAGCCAAGGCGGACCACCTCAGGGAAGAGATGGAGGAGGCAGCCAATCGCATGGAGATTTGCCGAGTAAGTAACAAGTGTGTCTACAGCAGTGGTTTTCAAATTGTGGGAGGGGTACTACTTGGGGTACGTATGTTTTTTCTTTTGGAGATGTATGCAGTTTAAGTTTTCTGATTTTAGACGTGGTTTAGTCCTTGTTTAGCTTGGGTTTAGTGCTATTTTACTTTCTGGTTTAGTCCTGATTTTGAACCTTTAGACTATTTGTTCAGTCTTGGTTTGAAACTGACACATAGTCTAATTTTGATATGTTTTAATCTTGGATCAGACGTCAGTTCTGGTTTAGTCCTGATTTTGTTTTGGTCTAGACCTTGTTCAGACCTACTTTAGTTTTGGTTTAGACCATGTCCTTATTTAGTAAAGCATTGTTTGTATTAGTCCCTATTTATTTCCTAGTGTTAAACTTTACTAAGCAGTTAAGTTGCAGGTTAGTCCTTTTTTGTGGTTGAACTTGTGATAGGTTTGATAACTACTGTATACTCTTCAGCACTAAAATACATTGTGTTTTCATTAGGACCAATTATCAGCAGACATGTACAGTTTTGTGGCCAAAGAAATTGACTATGCAAGCTACTTCCAGACGGTAAGTACCCTGCAATGGTCTGACTCTTTGGCAGGTTTGCCTGGTCCATGGTGGTCACTCTGGTGTTTCTCTGATGTTTTTAGTTGATAGAGACTCAAGCAGAGTACCACAGGAAGTCATTAGAGCTGCTTCAGAGTGTGCTGCCCCAGATCAAAGCTCAACAGGGTGAGTTCCCACAAGCCAGTCTGCTTTCAGGATGTAGTCGATTCAACATAAAGTGCATATTTACATTGTTTGAATGTGTTTCTGGCTGACACATTATACATACTACTATGCAAAGACTGAATTCTTAATAATAATAGATCATAAAAACTGTATGACCAAAGATAGCCTAGAAAGTATTTTTTCTATTGGATGGTTGGTCTAACATTACATTGCCTAAAACATCATTTTACTGTCATCATCTACTTCTATTTCTACTGGCTGAAGGTGGGGCATTTTTAATTTACCCCCAAACCCTGCATGACACATTATTTATACATTTTTATTTCGGTATCCTTCTATCCACAGTCTTTGATTCAGCAAGCATTAGTATTCAGCTCCGGTCTGTTTCTCAGAAATGGAGCAGCATCTGTATTTTAAGTGACTGTGCTTATGTTGTGTGTGTGTTTGACAGAGTCCTGGGTGGAGAAGCCGTGCTATGGGAAACCATTAGAAGAGCACTTAGCGCTCAGTGGGAGAGATATAGCCTTCCCCATCGAGGCCTGTGTCACTATGCTGCTGGAGTGCGGCATGCAAGAGGAGGTCAGAGCACAGAGCAAACGCATCTGATTTCACATTTAGGGATGCCCTGTTATGAAATTTTTTGCCCGATACCAATATTACCAACTTGGTCGATTCTGATATTTTGTTTTAGGCTGTTTCTTGAAACTAAGATATCATCATATAAATAACTGCTTTCAATGTATTTAATAAGCCATGATTATTATTTTTACTACATTTTGTCTAAAGTTTTTTTTTTCTCTGGCTGAATCTAAAAATTAAAAGTTATAATTCATGATCAACAGGTTAACATCGGCCATATGTATATATGTATATCTGTGCATCCCTACATTTCCCCAACATTTTATTGATGCACTGTGGCTGGTTACACTATTGACATTATTTTAACTTGATCAAGCAATTGTTCTGTATGAAAGAAAAATTTAGCTGAATATAGAAATCATAGAAAACACACTGACTGCTCAGATATTGAAGAAAAAGCAATACTCTAACTCTATGGAAATTGCTACGTGCATATTATTGACTGAGCAGCATGTTATCAGCATTGACAGGTCAAATATACAGTTAAGCTACTATGGGATCAATTATGGGGTAATATTAATCAAACATATTTCCCTTGTAGATCATTTGATGAACTTTGTGCTGTTATATAATAAATGCGTATCAAGTAACCTGAGGGTTTTTTTACATTAAGGCTTTATCTTCTTCGTCACAGGGATTGTTTAGAGTGGCCCCTTCTGCCTCGAAACTGAAGAAGCTCAAAGCCTCATTGGACTGTGGCGTGTTGGACGTTCAAGAGTACAGCGCAGACCCTCACGCCATCGCAGGTGAGCACAGCTGCCACAACCAGCATTACGTCAACAACGAAATCGTTACCATGGCAACACAGGGGCATAGTATACCATATCTGCTAGTCTAGATTGTTGAAACATGATACAGTGCATTTGTTTATGCTCTGCTCTTCACCGTCATTTGTACTGCAACAAAAAAATATTATGATGAACATTGGGTTGGATGTACATTGAATTTTTAGACACATATAGTGGTAGTCTTCTGTGAAAAATACAAAGTTAACTCAAATTGTGATTAAATTGAAATCGTGATCATGGTTTAATAAAATTGGCAAAGATACAGAATAAAACTAACTGTTTTCAAAAATTTCTAAATTATTGGCTGCTTATAATGCTTACCAGAAAAGTTATGTTTTTGTGGTTTTAAGAATTGTGTATGATCTCCTGCCTGGAAACTGGTTGTACCTGAAAGAAAAGTATTAGTTTTAGTAGATGTAGCATTGTCAAATATAGGGGTTTTGTGGATCAATGGACTGAGCATTTACCCATGAACTCGAATATCCCTGGTTTCAGTCTGGGAAATATAATTGTATAATTGCAAGATGGAGCCAATGCATAATGGTCTCTCTAAGTGCTAAGTCTGTGCTGGCATGTTGCACTATTTTATTTCAAGATAATGCATACAATCATGTGTTTCTAAAGATAATATGCGTAAGACATTCTATTTTTGTGACAGAACCATCAAGACAAAAAGTGGTTGTTTTTTGTGGCTGTCATGATTCAGTTTTAAATCAGTGAAAGACGAAAAAGCTTTTGAGCTGTTATGGCAGTATGATATTGATCTTTTTTAAAGCCCAGATAGTGCTGCTTTTGGGGAGCTGTCCTCTGCAAAGAAACTGCAGCTAGATAAGAAAAATACCTTAGCAACAACTCTCCAGGAAGATTGTATTTTATAGTGTTTTAGCTTTATATTTGGATAGAATAATTTGTTCACAATATTCTATCCTATCTAATCAAGGCAAGACAATCAGTGGTGTTCACTGGAGCATATGAAAAGGCCAGAGATATGAATCTATATTCCTCCCTAATGATCCAGGGATAAAGTGGAGCAGCCCGAACAGACAATCTCATTCACAGATCCATCCCAAGAGTGACACTGGTGGTCTCATCAGTTCCAATCTTTATGCATATGGTATATCTATCCATCTCTTCTCACAAGATGCTAATGGGCAGGAGGAGGAATGCATGGCCAGACTAAACCAGGTCTAAAGCAGGGCTAAGCCAGGATTAAACTAGGTCTAAATTAAGAACTAAACCTAGACAGACCAGGACTAGACCACAACAAAACCTGGTCTTCAGCAGCATTAAACTAGGCCAGAACCAAGACTGCTAGTTAAAACCAGAATAGTCAGGCCTAAACCAGGTCTAAACTAGGTCTAAATCAAGACTAAATCAGGACTAATAAAGGTCTGAACCAGAACTGAATCAGGTCAAAACCAGCATATAAACAGGACTAAACCAAAAGTATAAACCAGGTCATCAGATTACATCAAGATTAAACTCTAAACCAGATCTAAATCAGGATAAAGACAGGTCTACATCAGGATTAAACTAGAATTAAACCAAGACTAAACCAGACTAAATCACGTCTAAAGCCAGCACGCACAGAAAGCGTGTACAATATCTTATGAACTATTAAAAAAGCAGCACACAGGCTGTCTCACTGTGAGGGATGTCCCATGTTTGTCATCCATCCTACACGTCCCCATGGGAAATGAATGCACTGAAGCAGACACAGGAGCAGACACTAGACTCAGAGCAGTCCAACTATCCACCGTCCACTATCGGAAAATTACACTGCCTGCATCAACCACGAAAACTGTTACCATGACAACAGAGGTCCACATTTGGTCTTCATTGTTACCATAGGTTGTCACAAGGTACTCCAGCATCCTCCGACCATTCAAAGACATGCATGTATTAGGGGAAACAGTGACTGTAAATGTGGGAGTGAATGGTGTCAGTGTTTGTCTTTGTGTCAACCCTGCAACTCACTAGCCACTGTCCAGGCTAGGCCAGGCCCTCACTGAAGGCACATTTAGTTTTAATGGCTTTTTAATTGTCATATCAGATGTAAGGGTTTTGTTGCTTTATATGCTTAATCAATTAATTAATACGGAGCATTTATCCCTGAATTAGAAGATCACAGATTCAAGTCTAGGCCACTATATTTTTATAGTGTCATCCAGCTATCCATCATTCTCTATTGAAAAACACACTGCTTCCCACAAATTTGGGGTATTTGAACGACGTGGTTCTGTGCTATAGAAAGTCCATGGACATAAACTACTGCAGGTTTTATAGGAGACTTGATCTATGTCTCTCTTATGACAGCACTAGTTTTTAGCTGTTAGCTATATGCTGCTCTGTACAGGCATAGATCAAACTTTGAAAATCGTTGTGCATTGATTACATGCATGTTAATCAGGTCACAGCTATTTGAGCCTGTCAAAGTCAAGACATTATTACCATCTCAGGATAACTTAATGCCTAACTGTTCCTTTGATTATTTGTAAAATGAAAATTCACCCTCTCAACAGATATGGTTTAATCAATCAATCAATAAAGCAATGAGTCAGTCCTTCATTCTCAAAAAATAGTACATACACAAGTCATTATCAACATTTTAACCTCTTAAAGTAGTCAGTGTTACCGGGCTAAATTGATAGAATTTTCATTTTTTTTCAAAATCTCTCTAATTTACATGTTATCATTAATTCATTACTGTCACATATTTTTTCTCTGATTATTGTCAAATCAAAAACACTTTTAAAAACTGGCTTCATGGCAATGCTGTCGGCGCTATTTGGGTAAATTTTTCTGCTCTATAGAGACTTTCCTTATTTTTTCAGGTGCCTTGAAGTCCTACCTGCGAGAGCTCCCTGAACCATTAATGACTTTTGACCTCTACAACGATTGGATCCAGGCATCAAAGTTAGTATTTTTCTTTTCTCAGATTTGTCATATTTATTATTATGGACATCAAATACCTCATACTTTTATGTTTGCAGCATCCCAGACCAAGACAAAAGACTACAGGCTCTACTTGCTGCATGTGAAAAACTGCCACCAGCAAACCACAACAACTTTAAGTGAGTTTTGCCCTAACCTCACCTTTACTTCACTTGTGTTAAAATGCTTTTGATGTCACAATTCCCTAGCTCTTCTCTCGTCTCTTGACTGGCACCTGTCACGTATCAAACAGCAGACCTCTATTTCACCGATTGTTGGCTTTGTTGAATCATTTTAAGGGCTTTCCTTGTTTGATTGAAGACAAAGTGAATCAGATCTCAACTAAACCAGGACAAAATCCAACTGTAAAGCAGAACTGCACCAAGACTAACACTAACTAACTAAACTAACTAAAGACTAATCCAGAAATAAACCGGGTCTATAACTGGTCTAACCCGGATCAGGACGAAATCAGGACTATACCAGTACTCAACCACCAAACTATTAGGTCTAAACCAGGACTTAACTAGGTCTGATTCAGGATTCAACCAGGCCTAATATTACAATGAAACTTCAGAGATGTAAAGGTTAAATCATTTTGTCACTTCCCTAGTCTCTCTCTAAAACGTATGTGGATCTCTGTATTTCTAAAACCTTACGTACGTCCCTAAAAGCCTGTGACACTGCTGCAGCATTTTTCAGGTGCTGCGTCTCACAAATATATAGTGTGTATTTTTAGACAGTGCCTCCTTTGAGAAGACCTGTCAGACCTGTCCCGGTGATTGCCACCTCTCCGGATGATGTTCATTCAACTGTGCTTCAACCCGGGATGAGTCATTCTTTGGCTCAACGGCTCCCTCAAAATCACACAAACCCACTAGCCCATTTTTCTATGTCTTGAGCCCCTGCAAACATAATGACATACGGCGGCTTGGTCTTTGATGGAGGGTATGGAGAAAGTGCACATATCATCAGACAGTGTGCATCTATTGTTAGAAGATGACCTGATTTAGATCAAAAGAAAAAGTGGGAATCTGGCCTGGATTACGAAGCAACACATTGTAATGCTGCCTCTCACATTACTTTTTGCATATCATGTTACTCAATGACACACTTATGCAGTTTATACTCACTGGCCACTTTATTAGGTATACCTTGTACCTAATAAAGTGGCTCTCGGCGTGGTCTACAACTGTAGCCCACCTGCTTCATGTTTCGTAATCTTCTTCATTTAAAGATGCTTAGCTGTTTTTACGATGCTGGCATAAAAGCATGACAAGTGTAAAAAAGTATTAAAGAGTATAAACACAGGACTAATGTATTCACTGTGTATAAACAGGTATTTGATCAAGTTCCTCTCAAAACTCACTGAATACCAGGACGTGAACAAGATGACACCTGGAAATATTGCAATTGTCCTCGGACCAAACTTACTATGGACACACAATGAAGGGTAAGCTATCACCCAAAAAAGACCAAAATAATGATGGTATATTGATAAGCTGCTATTTAGAGTGAGGTGGGAAAATCTGGTCAATCACTAGTTAGTGGCTGGATTGACAGCTAAAGAAAGATTATTAAACAGGGACAGTGTTTTTTTTCTGCAAGGCGGACTGTGCTAAAACTTTGCCAAGGATTTACTAGCCTGTAGTAAAAATTATGTTAAACCCTAAAGTAATTGAATAAAAGAATCACAGCTATGATGACAAACAATGAAATGCAAAATTGTGCAGTATATTTTAAGGCAACTAAATCACGGCGGGTTCAAACATAAAACTGTTTCATCATAACAAAAAAATAATTGCCTGACCTTTAGTATTTTTAATGACACAAATATATCATCTGTATTCATTAAGCCAAGAATATGTAAGCACGGGGGTATATGCCTGCAGCTTATTCCCTTTTCTAATTTTTATGATAAAAATTTTGGCTTAACTTTAGATGAGTTTCATTGCCTTGAGCCTGATGTGGTACAAGTGCTAAAACCAGACATCCATTAGGCATGACTGGCTCTAACACTGCCTCATTCTCAAGACGCTAGAGGATACAAGCGATATCCCAGTTAATGCAAGACGATGACTGAGCATTTTAGGTTAAACGACAGCACTATATTTCATCATTATAAATCATACATACTCTTTATTTCTCACTAACTTATTTGTATTTTAATAGACCCCTATTACATTTTTAGTTCCTAATTTTATGCTACTGGAGGGAGCATGGTTGCTGAGTGGTTAAAAGCTCCCTCTCAGCAAAACGGCTTGATCCTAGCATTTGTTTAAATTAAGTCTGTATGTCCTCTCAATGTTTTTGTAGGTTCTCTCACCATCTAAAGACATGCATTTATTAGGAGACTTGGAAAATCTAAATTGCCTAAAGTGAATATCTGAATGAATTTTGTTGTCTCAGTTTTAGACCAGATACTAAACCTGTGTGCACCCCACCTAAGGCTCATAGTTGCCAAGATAGACTCCAGTCACCCATGATCCCTCATGGAAATAAGTGGCAAAAAATGTATGAAATTTGAAAGGCAGGGTTTAGGCAGCTTTTTCTAATCAAAAATATATCTGTTGTACAGAAACATTACAGAGATAATGACAACAGTTTCCCTCCAAATCGTTGGCATCATTGAGCCAGTTATTCAGCATGCCGACTGGTTCTTCCCTGGAGGTAAGCAAAAATAATACAAGAATTTAGAAATAAACCAACATTGTTACGCTGCCTTGTGCTCTGTTTGGGATATTGTAGAGATTGAATTCAACGTGACAGGCAACTACGGCAGCCCAGTCCACACTAACCACAACGCCAACTACAGCCTGATGCCATCTCCGGACATGGAGCAGATAGACCGAAAACAGAATGACCAGAGCAGGCGGCCTCTCAGCGTCGCCACGGACAACATGATGCTGGAGTTTTATAAGAAGGACGGGTAAGTGGCTGATTAGTAATCTACGAATCAGTTAAATCTGCACTACCTGATTGTTTATTCCTTGTTGTTGGGCAAAAATAATGACTCAATAGTACGGCATAACAGAAGTTATCTGAGAAAAAAATGAGAATTTGAGACTGAATTTGACTGAATTTGGGCTGTATTATAAGGGGATGCAACTGTACGACTAATCACATGCTTCCACAGAACAGGCATGCCCTGTTTGGTAGATTCACCCATTATCTATCCAGAGCTAGTGAATATTTGTGAATATAACATTTTATATTTTAGTATTACAAGCCAACTCCAGACCACTGCTTGTGATTCTCATACTTCCAGTGCGTGCTCCATGTGCGAGACAGGAGGAGTTTGAGAAGTGGCTGAAGTCATGTAAAGTTTTATACTTTCACAAAATCATGTAGTGCAGCTTTAATAGGAAGTGTGGAGCCATAAATGGCCTTGTGACTTCAATCCAGGTCAAATTCAAAACAAAACTATCGCCTGTGTACTAGCTTGGTGACTGCACTCCACAGCTTCATGAATTGGCCCGTTTGTCATCGTCAGGGTGTATCCTAACTGACAGCGCAGTTGGCATGTTGGCTTTGTACCTATGCAATTTCAGCCAGATTTTGACAGGGTCTGGTATGTGAAATTTCCCAATGATGGTTAAGTATCATGAGAGAGCTGACCTCGGTGAAAGTTGAATGAAAATAATATGGTATATGTTCAAATCTCCTCTGTCTATCTGAAGAGCTTAAAGAGAAGAGACCGAACCTGAAATGAGGGCTCTCACAGTGCTCCAGCTGTGAGGCAGGATTAGTTCTGAGCACTTGTTCGTGTTCTTTGCTCTTCACTTTTTTCTATCTGTCTTTTTATCTGTCTATTTGTCTAATGCCTTAATACACCTATGGGTTATCAGAGCAGTGGGTAGCCTGTTGTCCTGGGACTGAGAATAACCCTGTTAATTAGGACAGGAGTAGATCTGATCAATAGAGCTGGGATTTCAAAAGACACACTCTCTCCTAAAGCAGAATGGATCAGGGCTGGGACTCACTGTTTTGAAAAGGATTTTTAGTCCCTTTTAAGAATAATGTGGCTTAGATTTTTGAATGAAAACGTGATGACTTAAAATTATACTACCAGCTGTTGTATTGGAAGTATCGGGAGCGCCCTTGCCAGAGTCCAGCACATTTGGCATAATAATACTGGGATCTATACCTGTGGTACACAGTATTAGAGTTATTTCGGTGCCAAAGCAGGTGACATTTCTTCCTTGTTAGTTACTTACATTTTATGGCTTCAGGGCTTTACTTTTAATTGCAAAAGCACCATTAACAATAAACATATCTTGCTTTAAAACTCCAGTGACTACCATATGCCAAGCTGCAAACAAGATCTACAAAGCAACTGCAAAACACCACACGTTTCCCAGTTTCCGTTAGGGAATCTTTGACCTAATTATGCCTAAATGGAGCAATAATTTTCACTCTGCACGACATGGCTGGAACACCTCGGGGAACACACATTTCACCCTTGAAAATGCACTGCTCATCACACTTACACAGCCCCCTGCCAGGCCAGCACTCATCAGCTGCTGTTCCATCTTCAGCACCAGTCATTAAAGTGTCTTTGTCTTATTTTTCATATTGATACTAATATTAAAAGAGCAAAGGTCATAATGTTGTTTTCTCGTCAAAAACATTGTATTTTGTTTCATTCACAAATGTTTGAGTAATCGTGTGCTGAGATACGGACCTACTCATGACTTCTACATAGACAGATGAATAGACCCCACCTTGCTACTACTTTCCATTTCTCACACTGGTTGTAGGAGGACCTTAAAAAGATATGGACCTAATCTGAGCTTTTTCAGAAAATGAAAGCAACAGCTCCCAAAAGACATTTTTAAATTGGAATATGTAAAAAGGTATACTATGCTCCCTTTAGCAAACTAAACCATCTGTCACAATCTTAACTCTTTTTCTATTGTTTCTTTTTCTAACAACGCAGCATTAGGAAGATACAAAGGTACAGTACATATACTTTTCCTGTCATTATTTCATTGGTTCCCTCACTCACAATTTTTTAAGTGGCTGAAAGAGACATCTTCCGAAGAGTTGTCATGTCGTGTATTTAAAGCCCATCAGGCCTGCCTCCAGCGACACACAGACGATGTCTTTTAAATGTACTGGCTTCAAAAGTCTCAGACATTAACACAGCCGGTCTATTCTCTGTTTATTTAAGTAGCATCCGTGCAGCTCTGTTCACAGTGGAAAGACTTGTTCAGTACAATAGGCTCTTGTTGCTTCATCTTAGTCAACTCAATGATGTTGACATTGTTTGCTGTTACAATGTTGTAGGGTCATTCATTCTGTTGTTCACGTTCACTGAGTTGTAGTTACCAAAGAGTAATGTAAACACGTCCATGTACTGTAAGTCTCAGGGCATTATCACAAAAAATAAATGACATAGCAATGTGTGTTTGGGCCATTTTCATGCTGTCTATGTCTTGCATCTTTACAAGCATTTTGGCTATATTTTATTAACATGGAAGTGGTCCTTCCTGATGAAAATAAAAGCTGTTTGACTATCGGTTTGCATAATCTAAACACTGATGTCTTTTAAGAACAGTTAAAACACAACTCGACTTGCTTTTACATTCAGCTTTTGACCAAAGTAGTGACAGAATAGTAATTTTTGCATTTCTCTTGAAGACAAATCTGTTTTTATGATTAAGATATGCATACGTACATCAATACTAAAGCTATAATATTTTTCAATATTAGTTAGAGAATTAAGGAAGTTGATTGCTAGCAGACTACAGACTACAACCCCAAACCCCACTTGTCCCTCCCTGGCCCCCAACAGTAACATCCTCAAATCTATGATGATGATTGGCTCTGCCTCTGTCCCATTACAGCATGGGAATTAAGGTCATGGACAATTCTTGGGTGTCACGGCGGGTCACGCGCAAATGTTCGTCCACGCCGCCCCACATGCACCCGCACACCCCGGCCATAGATGAGCATTCAGTGACCCCCTCCCCAACCCCTCCTCCCAATAGCAGCGACCGAGCCAGGTAAGGCGTTTATGGCCCATATGAAGTCTCCTTATGCCCCGTCCCATGCACTGCCCCAAACTGCTGCACCCCTCTCAATACTGTATTTTTGTTCCACCTGTCCCGCCTTGACACTAATTTCTGACCCAGGCCTTTTTTGTTCCCACTCACAGATTTAGATTTTTTTTTTTTTTGGTTACACTTTTATTGCTGCATGTTGTTGTATTTGTTGTATTTTTATCAATATTAACGCTTCAATTTTGAGGATTTACTTTGAAGATCATAACCATTTGTTTAACATTTTTACTCTCGTCACTCATAGACTCTACAATTCTTACAGAACTGTGCCCTGGAGTCAACGTGATGACTAAATTAGTTGTTGTGGGGTGAATGAAGCTTCTTTCACCACCTTACTCCGGAATGAGTGCACCAACCTGGTGTCTCTTCAAAATCCCCTTTGAATGTCCTATCACATTTTACTTTGTTTTAGTCTTGTTTAGTGTGGTCTTAATGACTGCAATCGCAAATTCGACTATTAAGTATATTTTCAAACCCTTGTGCCATTGTCATATGTTGTATGTCTATGCCCATTTGTCATATCATCTATTAGCCATTTCTACAAAATGAGTTCCATCAAAGTTCATGCTGTGCATCTGCATGACTCTCAAAGTATATGTTTTCTTTTTGTCATTGTTTTGCTTCGTTTGATATCTTAAAGGGATTTCATGTATAGCTTTGGCACCAAGACACTTACAGTTATTATATTGTAAGCTGTTTTACACTTCATTTAAAAGTGCAATCCCTTTAAAAGCGTGACCTTTATTTATTTATTTTTTGCCTGGTGCTATATTCCTCTTCCTCACAAAATTAAAATGTTATGCACTGATCTCCCCTAGTAAATAGTTCCTGCAAGTAAAGACCACAATACCCCCTTCATACTGTATATTTAATCAAAAGAACTTTATGAGTATGGCCCTGTTCCTGTTATATTTCTATCATTGCAGCTCGGATGATACGTCCTCAAACTGGTCGGACTCCTGTTACAACTACCCCTCCCCTGATGAGGAGAGGCCGCCCCCACCCTACCCTTCCTCTTCCTCCTCTTCTTCCTCCTCTTGCTCTGCCTTCTCTGCCCCGCAGTATCACTTTTACACCCGTGCACCCCCGAGTA
The DNA here is from genome assembly GCA_036025475.1 of Philypnodon macrostomus. NCBI lineage: Eukaryota > Metazoa > Chordata > Actinopteri > Gobiiformes > Eleotridae > Philypnodon > Philypnodon macrostomus. The sequence continues at coordinate 19,038 of JAVQKC010137066.1, forward strand.
TGCGCCCTGTTGCCCCTAACCCGGACTCCATTAGCCCTGGCCCGTCCCCTCCCCCGCGCTGGTCCGTCTTCAGCCCGCCCCTGCTGTCCTCTTCCTACTCTCTCGATGTCAACTCCAACCCCAAGCCTAGCTCCCTGCACTTGCCCAAACAGAGCTCCCTGTCCGAAACTGTGCATGTGTCACCCCCCACCTCTGAAAGCAATGGTTCGTCCCTTTATATCAAGCCCCCGCTCGTTCTCATGCGCCACGACCTGTTTTTGAGCTGCCCACCTCCCCGACCCCACAGCACCCCTCTGTCCGCCCCCCCTCCTTGGGCCGCTTGTGCCTGTACCAGAGACAGAGGAGCCCGGATCAATAGGTAACTACCAATAGTTCTTCCAAAACCACAAACTGGGGCTGAACAATTAATGGCATTTACAATTTATTTACCATCACGCAAAGGCTGTAGTTAAGGCTACATGTATTAATTATTTTTATAATAACAATGATAAAAGTGCATACAATTTATACAGTGCTTTTCCAGACACTCAAACTGCTTTGTATTTGTGTGCAGTATTTATTCACTACAGTCCATATTCACACAAAGGGGGTTTATGAGTTATCTCTCCAGCCACAGCTGCCCTGAGGCAAACTACAGCAGTCATACCATCTCTGACCACCATCAAACCCACAACAATCACAAAAACACAATCATACATTCAGACACACGCATTCATCATTTTGTGCAACATTAACAATTAATAACATACCGTATATAGCTATATTATTATCACCATACAAATGGCAATATTGGTTGTTACTGTTGCAGTTGCAGTTGCACATTTTTTCCACATAGTTCACCACAGCACACAGACAAAGACAAGTGAATAACAAGCTAAAGCTGTATCTAAAAGGATTGACAGAGCTTCCACTGACGGCACCTCTCTATTTAACTGTGGTCTATTGGACTGTCTCCCTTATTTCCTGTTTTGAGAAGATACCTGTCACTCACTGTAATCAATACTCATTACAACATGCCACCTTTTGTTATCCACATTCATCTTTAATTTAATAGCCACGTATGCAATCTATATAACTTACCATGTTGCCGGGATATTCAGGAGCCCGGGTCTGTTGCCAGGCAACAAAGGAAATTCAAAGGTTTTCGGTGAATGCCATTATAAAGTGGGTGTTAAATGAGTCATCGCAGAGGGGCCCGTCAGCTGTGAGTGGTACCAGACCAGAACTTTAGAACAAAAGAACAACATGGAAAGAAATGTCACACATCATCAATTATTAATGCATAATACTGTTTACGATCATGATTAAGTGCTTGTTGATTTGTTGGTTTAGACCTGGTTTAGTTCAAGTTGAACACTGTCATGGTTTAGCCCTTTTCAGACCAGCTTTAGACTTGGTTTAGCCATGCTTTAAGACCTATTTTAGTCACAGTTTAGACCTAGTTTTTACCTGGTTTAGTTGTGGTTTAGACCTACAGTTTAGCCCTGGTTTAGTCTTTGGATCCTCTATCATGTGGTTCTCCCTAAGGTTTCTCTTTTTCCTAGAAATGTTTTTTTTTTCCCTGACCCCGATGGTCTAAGGACAGGGGATGTCCTGGGTCTTTTTGTTTGTGTGTCTATTGATTGTCTATTAAATTTGCTTATTGCAATGAATCTCTTTTTGTGAAGCCCTCTGAGGTAACTTTGTTGTGTTATAGGGCTATACAAATTAAATATAATTGAATATTTATTTATTTATATTATTTAAATTTTGGTTTATCCTGCATTTAAGGAGTAATACTAAAAAGGACACCCCTGCATCCATCAAACTAAAAAAAATAGTTATACTGTGACCTGATAAGTAAAGAAAATCCATTAAGCCATTATAGGGTTTATTTCTGAACAGCTCCTGCTTCCCTGCTGATCATGTCTACATAACTACATGCCCGTGTGCAGCTGTGATCATTCATGACATTTTACATTAAACTATTGGTGCTCTCATATATTTTAATAATCCAAGCAGAGATGGTAAAGGTACTCAGATGGATCAAACCAGACACACAGCTGTTTATTATGTCTTATTGAGCCCTGCTTCATGTTCTCCTCAGCACTCTGAAGAACAAGGAGCTGTCTCCGGTGATTGGACAGAAGGGACTCCAGGGAACACTGCCCTCTAGTGGCCCAACTCAGCACTCAGATCACAGCCCACATTCATTAAGAAGAGGTAGTTTGATTTGTATTTGAACAGTATTTCTTTAATTCTTACAGGTTTTACATTGTCAATCAGTTCATTATTTAGTTGTTGTCTTGTTTACATAACTAAAAAGTCCCTCACCTGGCCTCTACAGCAAAATCAAATCAGTTTGTTGGACAGAGCCCTGATCAATAATTTAAGTTTTTGAGTGGAGTGGTAGCCCACACAAACTCTGATTTGATGTTGCTTTAGAGGCTAGGGGAGGGACTATAATAAACAGTAACCCTCTGAAAAACAGTTAAAATGAAGATTTCTCATATTAATTTTACTTGTCTCTCTACAGCAAAAAAGCTGGCCCCTATCCCGCCTAAAGCCCCCTACTCTCAAACAGGAGCCATTTCAGATCAGTCGACAGGACAACCCTCTCCGGTCAGCCTCTCGCCCACTCCCCCCAGCACTCCTTCTCCATACGGCTTCAGCTACCCTCAAGGTTACGCCACCATAGGTTCACCGGTACAGATCCAAACGGCTACTACCCCTTCTCTGTCCTCTCCTCCTTCTCTGGCCGGGACACTCACCAAGGCCAGACCAACGCCAAAACCTCCTCGAAACAGACCCAGCCTGCCTCCCCCTCAGCCCCCCAGCACCCCTGGGACCAGCCCACAGCCCTTAGACCACAACACCACTCTATTAGATGGACTATCACAGGGAGAGAGCATGTCCACAGGTAAGAGTGTACATATTATGGCCTGGTTAAGAAAGGTTAAACATTGGTTTAGCATCAAGTTATCCTGAGTATACACTAATGAGTATACCGCAAGTATATTTAATTTAAAGTCAAAAAAGAGCAGCATTGCTAAATACTACTTTTTTAGTATAGTTTTTTTACATTACAGTATGTGCTGCTACTCCTGGAACATTTGGCAAGTACCTTTGACTTGACTAGAGGATTAGACAATAGGCAAACATGGTAGCATCTTATATAGTAAAGCAATAGTAAAATACAAATTAGATTCACCTTGCTAAAAAAGAAAAAGACATCTTCCTACACACCATCAGAGAGAACCAAGAGCCAGTAACTGCATTTATGGAAGCTTTATTTAACTTCAGATGAGATTTTAACTGTGTATTGTGCCCCCTGTCTCACTTGCAGCGGTATGAGACCAGTGTGTTCAGTTTGTGAAAAGGACTTTAGGGTAAGCAGGAGTTCACATGCTACAGCCTCACCTCCTCCCACTCCTCCCACTCCTCCACCGTCTTGGCCCAACATCCACTTCAATACCACTAGAGTCAAGTTGCCAATACCTGCAGTTTTGTGTCAGATTAAACAACTTTGTCCTCACAAATAAAAGTTTTTTTCCAGTATATTGAGGATATCTGACTCTCAACTCCATGGCAGCCTGACTCTAAAGATAAATGTCCCAACACCCTCATTTTGTACATGCAGTGGCTGTTCAGAAAATTCCCAGTATATTAAAATAACCTGGACTTAAGACGCATGGTGGCTATTACTAATGCATGGCTTCAAGGTACAATCACCATCCACTTATGACCAGACCTTGTTTTTTGGTTTGCATTGAAGTTTTTGTATCTTCAGTATTTCTTACTCCCACATCACACCATGCCTTACTTCCCGCATTACCTGTCTATTGTTCTCTCATGGATACCATACAAGATATCATCATTTTGACTTCCCCTCCAAAAACTACAATGTGTTATTGTGCACTGGGTATGGCGCCATAAAAGATCTTTTTGCAGTGGCTGGCCTTTAAAAAAATAAACTCACTGGCTACTTTATTAGGTAGATCATAACCGCTTGTTACATCAAGTGCCATCTCTGAACGCACAAGTTAAAACATAAATCTGTTGGTGTAGAACAGCAGGAGACCATACCAGGTGTGACTTAGGGTGACAGTGAGTGTTTCACTACTTCAAAATATTATACTTACAAAATATATTGGCCAATACAAATGGAGGTCTATACAAGATTGTATGCAACCTTCAGTATTAATACTTTTTTATTTAAAAACAGGTATTGCATTTATTGCATTTGGCAGATGTTACTGAGACAGACTGCTGAAAGGAAGAAACTACAGACACAGAAACAAGGCATTGAGGCAACGTCAAAATCAATTTTAGAATTAAACTTTTGGAAAGGTTTTAAGCAACAGGCACAACCACTTGTTATCTTTGTACAACGAGCAGAATCTTATTCAAGTCTTTTTTGTTCACTTTCTTCACCAGATTCTTTCTGTAACCTGGACATCCCGGTCATCGACATGGAGCTGGATGGTCTTTTAGACATTCCTCACATCAAAAACTTCAGAAACTCATTGACACTTTTTGATTCAAGCAACGACAGATCAGAATCGGAGGAAGATGCAGAGAGCACGGTACTATAAAAAGATTACTACTCAAAACTATCATCTATCAATCATACTGTGGCCCAGAGTAAACAGGCCTAACAACAGAGAAGGATACATCAAGATTACATTGAGACTTTTGTTAGCCATATTGTTGTGCTGGACATGACCAAGAAATGCATTTTTACTTTGGCTGTTTTTATTGGTGGCACATCTATTTTTTTTATGTCTTTATATTTATGTTTTGCCTTATTTTATTCACTTGCAATATTGCCTTTAAACATCACATAAACTGGATATTTTTTGTCACAAGCTGCTAGGAGGAACAAGTGCTCTTTGAGAAGGAAGAACATCTAACATCTGTTCCACCATTGTTGGTTTACGATACGTCCTATGTTGCCATCTCCAATTCCTCCTGTTTTCTTCAGGGGTGTCCATAGTTGTTTTTGTGCAAAGTGGATGTTGGAAAGCCTGGCTGCAAAGGGTTGTTGAAATCTCACTGCATCCAATCATCACTGAATATTTATTGTTTATATTGTATATTGACGGACTATGAATCAATCCAATCATATTTTATAATGACTGGAGAACTGCTATGAAAAATATACCAATACTTCCATAGAGATTATAACAATGTCAGAAAGCTGTAAATTGAGAGAAAATGCGAGACATAAAGGTGGATTATGAATAGGAAGCAGTTGGTTGAAGCTTTAGGTTTGAAGTTTAGTCAAAGCTTACACCTATCACGCATAACAATATGACCACCTGCTTAGTATATACTGTAGCTCCTGACACAAAATAACCTCACCACTTCCTTGGACCGTTTTTGAGATTGAAAACATCCCACAAGAGTGTCTGTTTTGATATTTAGCATTATAATCTGGCCCTTTCCCATTTATCATACTTTGAATACCAACTCTGAGGACACATACTGGCAAATATATCCCACCCACTCACAGGTGCCATGAAGCACTGTTATTGACTTCACTTGTCATTGGTCTGTTAAAACAAATAGACCTTATGAACCATGCTGTTCTCTCACTGTTCCTCCAACTCTTCTATCACTATTTTCCTCTTCATTGTAGTTTATAGAAGCAATGCAGATCTGTTGCTCTATTTTGGTAAATCAGAGGCAAGTGCACAAAGGTTTATTTACAAGAGAGTATATATTTCTCAATACTTTTTGGTCTGAGGATAGATTGTTTCACATAATTTAAACATGGGACCAGACTTAGGCCACTGTCGCTTCAAAACCACTGCTGAACATGAAAAACGAGGTTAGCTCCTGACAGCACTGGCGTGTTGTTTGCCTTGTGATGGGCCCTTTTGACCCATTAGGGTTTGTAAGACTTTATTTTGGTGCGATTGTTGGTGCATCCACTACATATGGCCTCAAAGTCACTGTGCTGCTCCCATTGTCTTTTGTTTAAGTGCGATATTATTCATTTTGTAAATATTGTAGCGTCTGTACATATGTGTTCTGTATATAGTCACAAGGAGAAGTGTAATAATTACAGATATAATATACAGATATGAAAATATAATAATGGCAGTAACATTGTACTGTACAGATAATATATTATAAGGTCACTAGTTTTAGCACAATGTTGCCACCTAAAATAACAGAGTAGACTTTGTTTCAGTCAAAAGATTATCAGTTACTGTATATTTTATGGCACTGACTTCATAGTTTCTTTGATTGAAAAAATCCCATTGTGCATTCATTGCAGAATACTGTATTGACTAAATAAGCCACATCTAAAACACAGCAAAACAAAAATAAACAAAAAAACAAGGACTTATCAAAAGACCTCATTTAGCTTCAAACTTACAAAAGCCAGGGCTTGACATTAACACATGCCACCTGTCAAATTCAGACAGATTTTCAAATTGACTGGTCACACATTAACTGTATGTGGCCAATCGATTGATAATCATTGCTAATAATACAAGTTATATAGAGTCTATATTATAGACCATAGTCCATCACTCATTCTATCACACTATTGTCTTACTTTGAAACATAGGAAGATTACAGTGGCCAGTGAATAAAGAAGTTAATGTCAAGCCCTGCCTACAGCAGTAACACAAGCTCAATATGACATACAACAATCGCCACGTTTCACTCAGCATGAAAACACTGGTGTTTTTAATATTTAGATAAAACTGATTTGTTGATGGTATTGTTGGCTGTGCTGAGGTGAATGGTGTGTCCTGTCTTTCTGTGTTAAAACGTGCTGCTCTTTGTTTTGTACTTTACATTCAATACAACTTTATGAACAATAACATATGGTGACAGAAAAACTCCAGTATTACAGCTTTTGGACGCATGCCCTTTGAACACTAACATACAAGGCCTTTTTTACAGATATAAATAGGTGGAATGTATTGGATTGTGGTAAAGGCTAAATATGACGTGTTGTGAGATATTGGGTAATACTGAACAATTTTTAGGGTTGTGTGGCTCGGGTATGATTCAGCGTTGTCCCGTGTGGAAGTCAGCAGCATGCTTTTGACCCATAAAATGAAAAGTCTCATTTTTAAATAAATGTAATGGTTGTCTTTATTTTTTATAAGTGTGTGATGAGAGTTTGCAAGAAAAAAAGTAATTCCTGTCCTAGAGTATCCATGGCTGTTTGAGTGTCATTGTATGTTTTTACGACTAATTACTTAATACATCCATTTGATAGAAACAAAAAAAGCACACACAACACAGCTTTCTACCATTTTAAAATGTTGTTCCCTAGTTCAAAAATACCCAGAGTAATGTAATGTTTATATGTTAAATTGGAAATGGGAAATGCAAACAATGTATTATGGACCCTTTAAATTATGGTCGCTGGTTTAAAACAGCAAATTTGCCTCACATTTTTGGGAATTTCAAATACATTTTCATCACATTGACCTCTCAGTTTGTCTGGTGCATGTAGCCACTGAAGATATGGTTTAAGTTATTGAGGGCCAATTTTGCATCTAAAGGCTCTTTGAGTCAAACTGTTGAGAAGCTGTGGACTGAAAAGTAAAGAGAAATGCCTTTGTTATTGCATATTGTTTGCTCCTGGTCACCAAGTGGACGCAGTGTGTACTGTAAAATACTCCTCATCCGAATGTTCAAACTATTAAATATGTTTTTACATTACATTTTGTCATGTCCCTTTTTAATGCTATAAAATACTACAAAAAGACTATGTAGTGCTCCCTCCTATAAGCAAAGAGGTTGAGAGTTTAATTCTTGAACCGGATGTCCTCTCTGTATCACCCTGTATTCTCTCCAGGCATTCTGACTTCTCCCCAATGTGAGGGTGAATTGTGAGTTGAATTGTTGTCTAACTGTCTGTCAGCCCTGTGACTAATGGACAATTGTTCAAGTTCAAGTTTATTTATATAGCACATTTAACAACTGTTGCAGCCCAAAGTGCTGTACAAATAGTTAGAGCAGTAAAAACAAGCAATAAAAAGCTGAAAAACAACAGCCCATTAAGACATCACAAATAAGATATAATAAGACCAGAGAAATAAGTCAAGTGCAGCTCAGCTTCTGTTAAAAGGCCAATGAAAAAAGTCTTTAAAAGGGATTTAAAATGCTCGGTGACTCGGCCGATCTGACAGACATGGGGCAAACTGTTCCAAAGTCTAGGCCCTGCCACTGAGAAGGTCACCTCTGCTTTTACGTTTGGTCCAAGATGTACCCACTTGAGGCCCATATTTACTCAAATAGTCACCTAAATACCAGAATAAAATTGATGAATGTTTAATAGAAAGAAAAAAAGACACTCAACTGTCAAATGTCTCAAATGACTCAAATGTTACACTTTATTCACTTGCTCCAGGACCTTGTGTACTCAAAGCTTCAGTGAAGGTCAAATGCTCTGTAGAGAGAAAACAATTAAAAATCAAATTTAAAGTGACCGATGGTGACAGGCAGCAGTGAAGTGCACCTAGACTGCAGATGATGTACAACAGTGGGAGTTACAGAGTATTCACAGAAGAAACACAGATCTTATATAAATGAAGTAGAAACTTTTAGTTCCTTGTAACATTGAAGTCCTATGAACAAATAGAAGACATAGAATAACATATCAGTAATTATGGGGATATATATTCATTGTGTTGAACCAAAGAATAACTTACTAAATAAATAACTAAACAGTATTTTTACATTAGAGATGCCATTCAAAAGTAAAAGTAAAATGCATTGTGGTTCTTTCTTACCAATATCTCTGCTGGATATATATATATGGTGAGTTGTACAACCTCAGATATTGTTGAGGTGTGAGAAGCTCTTCTCGGACTGACAGCTTGACCAGAATGTTTGGGGAAATGGCAAACTCATTAAGGGAGGACGCAGTGTCATCCTGTAGACCAAGCAAACACCAATCATGTGACCAGTAAATTAGAGAGGTTAATATATTAATCTTTTAATGCATGCAACTATGGGCCATGGGTGGGGTATACCTAAGGTGAAATTGAATAGACATGCCTTCTTAGATTGTTCAAGGTGTTTGGCTATAGTCTTTACAGATGATAGTACTTTGTGAACAAGCTTCTCTATGGGCTCCTCCTCAGTCTCTTTAGTGCCACTGTCTGGGTCTACAGCTACATTCAGGACCTTAAAGAAGAAACGGACCAACATCAGTCATGAAGAAAGTGTAAATCTATCTATTTAAAAATGCATTGAAAGTACAGACCTTGTAACTCCACTGCTGAAAGAGTCTGCTGTGAGGACTGTGTTCCATGAATACTATCTTTGGTGCTTCCAGCATTGTACTGCAAATGGACAAGTAAAAAGTATCATTATTATTATTTTTTTACTTTGTCTTATAGTTTACATGATTTGCACAAGAAAGTACAGCAATACCAGTCTGAACTCTGTTGCAGCTTTACAAGGTCTTCCATGACAGCGACACGGACCTCTCTGGACGACTGTAGGAGACCATCAAAGAAAATACTGCATTTGACCGTGATCACGTTTAACTATAAGTAATGCAATTTGCACCTACTTCAATGATGTGAAGCAAACATGATGTATAGAGCAGAAGCAGGCCTGTTGTGGTATCAAACATGAACTGTTTGCTGAGATGCAGATTTAGTCTTTCATAATGAGCTGCAAGACACCCACACAGCACAAGGTTACAGAAAATAGTTAAGTTCAATATACCGGTCTCAAAATGTCTTAATTGCCAAATTTCTTAGACCACAACAATCTCTCACGAAAACTCCCAGCAGACTCATTCACAGCAGAGGCATCAGGCATGAAACATATAATCATGCTCAAATAAACAGCCTTTCAACATCTTAATAACGCATGCATTTTACATTTTAGTCCATCCACAAAGAGAAACACTATTTAATAAAAAAATGTAAAAAGCAATACTGTTGACATTTCAAAAACTGCTTCCAGAAATGAGTCTCTTCTTTCACCATAACATTATGCTTATCCTCTAATCCTAACTTAGATTGATTTACCCGTTAGTATGTAGTAAGTTTGTGCTTACCTGTGAGTTCTGTCCTGTTACTGAGACCATTGGGAAGTCGAGCAACCAAAACAAGTCTCTGGAACAGGGTTTTCTGTACAGAGAAACAACAACTGTTAATCAATATCCAATATCCTATTTTAAACAACTAATATAGTGATCGTGCATTATGCTATAGGACTACCGTAACAGCCAACATACATATCATTTAGATTATGTTTGAAAAGTCTATATTAGGTTGTGGTGATTAAAGGTATCAGTCAAGAATGTCAGTACAAACTCTTTCCTCTTCATTCTCTGTCGTCTTATTCTTTGTCATAATCTGGTTAAATAAAGTAGACCTATGTTCTTCTGCGCTCTTCTCTACTTTATTTTTCTTCATAATCTCCTCCATCAGACCTGATCTTCTTCTGTAAGTTGCCCAGCGAAATGAGAACTACTGTTTGGCTCACTGTTGACAAAGTATATAACCTAGAAACCCATTGTTCAGGAGACGCTGTTAAAGCCTCTTGCAGCAGCAGTAGACATAGCTTCCATTGTGTCTCAGATAATAATGGTAATAGTGGAAGGAGCTCTGCTATCCTGGACTTAATTGCGCTTAATTGAGTATTTACATGTTTGCTATTCATTTATCTGTTTTATAAAGCAGAACTAAAACATCCACAACTATCACGAGTATATGATAATTAGGACCAACAAAAAACATGCATTCGTTAGTTTTGCCATTTTGTTAATAAACACTAGTTGGCCGTTTAGCTAAAAAGTTAAAAACTTGGCGTTAGATGGCTGGTGAGGTAGCTTTATTGTTTACAGATGTCGAAAACTTGAAAAGCGTTAGTACAAACCTCTCTCAAAGTTACGTCGAACATCGACTGTGATAGATTTTCTGTCTCTTCATCAACTAAGTGCTTTTTAACCGTGGCAGGATGGACTTGGTTGTCTTTTTTCACCGACATGGTGCTAAATGATTCTGATGCTTTGGCGAGAGCTGGTTACCAAGGCAACGGGCAACAACTTCTGAGATGACGTTACTCTCGTAAAAAGCAGTTCAAAATAATAAACAAACAAATAACAGTAGCAATGTAATTATTTTTGTGAATTATATTTTTTTTTCCCTACGTGTCTCAAAAAAAAATTCAAAGACAAAAATAAGTTGATGTGTGGTGATTTTAAACTCCTTGCTCCGGGTAAAGCCAGCTCTTTGTAGAGGTACTCATATATTTGTAATTTCTTATAATGACCAGCAGGTGATGCTAATGCTATGTTTTGTTGTTCTGCGCATTGGGAGCGCAACACTGAACCCAACAAATACAAATATAACCTACTATTGAAATGTAGAGTACCATTTTTGTTTACTGCTTATTTACAAATAATTCCTGATAATTTGGCTTACGTATGTTAAGTAAAATAATAGCACTAATTCTTACGCACGAAAAAATTTTTTGGTACAAGCATCGACGCAGCTCATGTCAAAGGCGTAAACGGATATTGTGTTTCAGGGTGGATGTGGTTTAAAGCAGCAGAGATCGAGATCGTCATCAGAGGAGACGCTCGGCCTCATCTGCCCAGCACAGCCACCAAAATGGACTGATGATATTTCCATTACCGAGGGGATGTTCAGGTAACAAGACGAGCACTGGTTTATAAAGGTTTATTCCTATGGCTAGCTTAGGTGAATATTAGCATCCGTATTAGCGATTCCACTGACCACAGGTGGACCGACTTCGTGCACCCCGTTTTGACAGATGACCTCAGTATCATGTCATCAATAATGTCTGTGCTATTTTTCTATGCTTTGTAACAAATAATCAAAGCTAATAATCATTTCATATTATGTCATGAGCAAAAAAAATATTTGATTTATTTAATAATTGTAGTGGCTTGTGCTATTTCAGTATGTAGTCGTATCATTGCCCATTGCCCAGCTCCATGCAAATTATTGTTACTATTTATAAACCATCACAATCAGCATAAAAGCGCGTGCTATATAAAAGGCTAGTGTAGATAGCTTTAGGATTAGCTTTATTTTTTATTTGGAAAAGCATTTTATATACCCATTCGTGATATGTTTAGATGAATATACTCAATTGTGATTATTTAGTAGGCTACACTATACACCATTCATGTCTCAGAATATAGAAGTATCGTCCTTCTTTTACACACACTGATTCCTTTGTAGATGCAAATCTGTTTTAATGAATGTCAAGCAGCCACATTATACAAGATTTGAGAAGTTGTTTGCAGATCTACAGATCACAGCGGACCTCTTTTCAATCTGTTTTTATTTATTTATGTACCTGTCATAGACCCTTGAGTCATAGCATTGAACATTGTTGTTTTTTAAGATCAAACTGTTGTCTGCTCATTCACGGGTTAGGAGTATCCAGTTACAGTCCAGTACAAATCTAAGATGTGGGTAGTGGTTATGGGCTCAGGAAGCAGGGTAATGTATTCAGTGTGAATGTTACAAAGGATTAACAGGTAGACTAATCTCCATCCTTTTTATAACTTGGCTGACGTCCCGGTTTCTACCTTGATGTGACTGCTGCTGCGTTGTGGCCAAATGTTGGCTTAGTTTTAAGAGTGAAAGCTTCTGTTGGTGCAAGTGAGACTCCGAAAGTAGTTGGATTAAATACCTTTAGAGATTAAGGCATGTCTCTAACCTACTTAAATCAGAACACAATAGTCATTATAAAGACCATTATGATGGTTAATAGTACCGGTATCTGATTTAGATAGAGGGAAGTGTGTCTTTGTTCACTTTCACTGTAATTATGGGTCGAAGTGATCAATGAGTCTGAGGGTCAGTTTGTGTCTTGTACTGTAGTAAGTATGCATTAGAAAACTAAATGAAGGATTTATAATGTGGTTAATCTATACATGAGAAAAAATATGATTAGCTCCATTTTATGGCTACACATTCTTCAACAAAACATTAAGCAAGATTTGACTGTAGAACACAGCAAGCTTGAACAAGATTAAATGATTATACTAACCTTAGACAGGATAGTAGCCCTGAGGCTCCTAATGTCATTATTAGCAGACTGCAATTTTGCTTTCCAGACCTTTGTTTTATTTGTGGCACTGAAGAGAGAACTTAAGTTGAATTAAACTGTACTAGTTTAAAGTCTTGTCTTACATTTTAGATCCAGTTAGTTCATTTGTGTTTTCTTTTCTTCTTAAGACATGAACATTCTTCTTTTAAGTTTGAATTCAGACATTTCATTGCAGATATGTTTGCCATGGAGTTGGATGTGATACCAAAGTTTTCCTCCAAAGACGAGGAAATTGACTTTTGGAAGGCGTTGTCTCTCAAATACAAGAAGAGGTATGTAACCTGCGTTATCATCTTTGTGTATGGTGTGATCATGTCAGGTGGTTTGTGTGGGGCTTTCATATCTGTCCTCGCCAATAGAACTACTCTTATGACCCAGCAACAGTCTACAGTGTCTCTTTGTGTTTGGGAAGCAACCCAATAACAGCATAAATACACCTTTATCTGCTGCTGGTGTGCTATGTTAGCAGTGTTTTTTTTAAATCTCAGTTGTTCTACTAAGTACAGAGACTGTGAAAGGCTCAATGGAAAAGTATTTCTCACAGCAGCAGATCCAGTTTCACTTTTAGAATAAATGATTTTTGGTCTTTGTCCGTCCTCATCTTAGATTTCAATAGTTGCACAATATATTGAAAATTGCAAATCACTGAAATTTACACTCCAAATAATCCAATAAAAATTTGGGCCAAATAAAAACATTAAAAGTGTCTGATTTAGCCTTGGTTGGTACTCGTTACATCTCGGTTAAGCCTTTGGCTCTTAGGTCTTCTTGCATTTTGTTACATGTATGTATTATTTATTTTAATGCTTAAGTGTTTGTCTTTTTCATGAATTTACTTTTTTAACTTAGACTTAGATTGGGCCCACACCCAATTGTGTAACAGTATCTAGACAAAGATCTTCCTTCGGGCTACCAGTAGTGTTGGATATCAATCCACCTATTGTATTCTGCCATGTCATACGCCACTGTAAAAATAGACGTGTTACATTGAAGACAATTCACAGACAGTGTACATGTTTTGTTCGCTGTTTCCCAGATATATATCATTATACCTTAGCTGTGGGTTTTGCACTGATTAAAAGTCACATCTCTCTCTAATTTATGTTCTTTTAAAGACCTTTAATGAAATATGTGCTACAGGAAATATCCTGTCACTACAAGAAACTTCACTGTGCTTTGAGGCAAACTGCAATTTGTGAAATTACTTTTGAAGATAAGTACCATCATTAGATTTTAGTTACAGTGAAAAGTATTTACCAACCGTTCAGAAGAAACACCAAAGTGCTGGAAAACCAATTTAAAGCCAGCAGCATATTTCCACTATAGGCCAAGGGGTAGCATTAGTTGATAGATTTTCTGGCTTGGGGCCAAATTTGAGCACTTTAGCTTTACATATTAAAGGTTATTGAGTCACTATTTATAGAGCAGTCTGTGTGTCTGTCTGTGCTGTCCTCTGACCGTACACACTCTTACATAACTGGCCCTTCATAAAGCTCAGGTCACTGATCACATGTCACTGATCACACGCCATGACCATGTTTACATGTTTACATTCACCCCTCTCTCTGGCAATAACACAAACAAAAGCATTTAAAACATATATTTGACACTTAAACAAAAATACAGAGCTGCTTTATTCAAGCATAGTGATTGAAGTGTCTCACCCAAGGACACAATGGCAGAATGAACTGTTTGGACTAAGGTGAATGGCCTGCTCTACCACGTGAGCCACTGTTAGTTCTTATTGCACTAATGGCAAACCAATATGGAACAGTTATATCTTTATGTGAAAAGCAGCATTTTGCCAGTTGTGTGCTATTACTGACTTCAGATAAGAAACTGAAAACTGTGTCAGAGCCAGTTGCCAGATGAAATTGGATGTTTTCTTCTGTGTGATTCGGTAGATGCTGCCTCTCGTCATTATCATAATTTTTCACTGCAGCTCATAGACCAACCGACGTGTATCTGATGCCCATTTCTCTGTCTGTCCCATTGACAGTATATCACAGTCTATGGTCTGTCCACAGCTGCCAGGAGGCCCAGGAGGAGCTGTTGGAGTTTCAGGAGGGGAGCCGAGAGCTGGAGGCTGAGCTGGAGGCACAGTTAGGACAAACTGAGCACCGTATGAAGGACCTGCAGTCGGAGAACAACAGGCTCAAGAATGACGTTGAAACGCTCAAGGTAATGGTCAGGGGTCAAAAAGCATACAAATTCAGACCTTTTACTTCAACACAGTGACACTATTTCAGTTTACCACAAACTACACCCAAGAGGTCTGCATGTCCTCCCTGTGATACTGTGGGTTCTTCTGTGGTTCTTTCCATTGTCCAAAGACATGCTTGTGTAGGAGAAATGGTGACTCTGTATTGCTGCTAGTGAATGAATGTGAGAGTGAATGGTCAGTGTGTGCCTCTAAGTATCAGTCCCATGAGTAACTCCCGTGAATGGCAATAAATCTTAAACAAACGTAATTCTTTATGGACCCCTTTTGTCTGCAGTTACAATCTGTGGATCTATCTAACAATGTTACATATTCTTTAAAACAGGTTTGGTGGCAATAACAAACGATAATATGATTCTCAATTGGGAAACAGGAACTGAATGTAGAAATCTTAACTCCAAAAAGCTTGTGTTACGAATAACATCTCAGCCATGTGTAAGTGATGATGTCAGCATTACTCACTAAAGCTGAGCATCACCGGGTCTAATACATTCTGTCTTTCTATATGCCCTTGAAATCTATATTTCATGTGCATTTTGTCATCTTATATTATCACATGGCTTTGAGTGGGGTCTCTTGGGATAAAGGTGAATCATGTTGTAACAGCTGTTGCTCCCCCGATGGCACTAGCACATGAAGTCCTCAAGTCAAGCTGTGAACGCTACTCTAAGCTTGTTAAAAATGCCTTACCAAACAAAAGGTGATCGATTCCTTCACAAGAACAGAATATATTTCAACAGTATTTTATAACACACTTGGCTTTAGTCCCATAGTGGAGTCTTAATAGGAGTCAGGTGCAATCTAAATGGTAATATCTCCTCATAAAGATCGGTGATACCAATACCAATCTCAGGGTTTATACCCAACACCTGCCCTGACCGAGATGACTGTGTACCACTGCAGTTGGATCGTTTAGACCTTCATAAATACTACATTAGTCTGTGTCTTCTGCTTTTTCACAGCATTTCCACATTTCTATTTTATACTGTATTTAAAGCCTTTGCAGCGTTTCCCGTTGATTCAAAAGACTAGAGCTGCTGGCTGGTTTAGACGGTAGATATAGGTCACACAATATTGAGTTGATTGAGCTGCAGAAAATAGGTCACACATGACATGCAACACTGGACTAGTTTGCGCAAGAAAAAAAGACAGCACATCTTTCTGCAAATCTTGTATCTAAAACCTCACAAATGTCTTCCTTATACCCACACTCTTTAGGAGAAGCTGGAGCATCAGTACTCACAGAGCTACAAGCAGATCTCAGTGCTGGAGGATGACCTAGGCCAAACACGCAGCATCAAGGAGCAGCTACATAAATATGTCCGAGAACTAGAGCAGTCCAATGATGACTTGGAGCGGGCCAAACGGTAGGTGGTAAATAGGTTCTATTCTAAGGAAAAATCTGCTGCTAAAGGGAAAATAAACAAGGATTATAGTTAGGGTTAGTTAAAGTTCAAAGTCTCACCTGTCACCACAATCATTTCATTACAGCCATGCAAAGTGCAAAGCAAAGACATAACTTTCATCTGAAGACAGCGTCTGTTCGGATAATTGACCTGTAAATATTATCTAGCTTATATAGAAACACTCTTGTACCCATCTTTATTTACATCCAATTGTAGAATGTGAACTGTTTATGCTGTGTACCAGTTGTCCTTGGAGCTCGGAAGTCTGAGCTTGGAGTGACAGAATCTCAGAGTTGAAGCGTTCCAGTTCTTAACTCGGAAACGAACAAATCTGTAACGTTAACAGCCTAATTTAGCAGTTAGCAGGATTAGCAACAACAGACATTTTAGCATTTTGTAACTGCAGATGCTAAACTACACCACAGCAACATGCTACCGGGTTGACGGTAGTGAATGGCTCATATCAAATTAAAACAAATTCATTGAATATTATACATATATTATTATATATAAGTTATATTTTTTCCATTTTCTTGCCCCTTCCTCCTCCTCTGACCTCCGAGTACAACTGGAACGCACCAAAACAAAAAACAATTATGATGAGAAACATGTTCCCAGGTCTTCCAGAGTACCTGAGTTTGGTCAGAGCTGAAGTTTCTAGTTCCAATTAGCAAATCACATGAGTCTTATTGATCAGCTCCTGGAATGTAATTAAAATTATGGATTCGCTTATACTGATCAAGTCTTATTATCACCAGCAGTGGGACTGTACCAGGGGAAATGTAGGTTCTCCCATGAATAGATTTGTATTAGATTTGCCCTTCACTCTACGTCTCTTTCCTCAGAGCTACGATAGTGTCTCTGGAGAACTTTGAACAGCGTCTGAACCAGGCCATAGAAAGAAACGCCTTCCTGGAGAGTGAACTGGATGAGAAAGAGTCTATGCTGGTCTCTGTGCAAAGACTTAAGGACGAGGCTAGAGGTGATCACTGTTTGATTGATCTGAAGACAATATTTGTGGTCCAAAAAGATACTGAGGGAAGCACCAAAGTATTTTGAATTAATGGGTAACACTGATTAATATTACCTTTTACTTTTCATATCAATGGCAGACCTGCGACAGGAGCTGGCCGTGCGGGAGAGGCAGACGGATGCATCAAGGATGTCCGCCCCAAGTTCGCCCACACAGGACAATGTAAAGATGGACAGTGCTGTACAGGCCTCTCTGTCCCTTCCAGCCACACCGCTGAGCAAAACTCTGGACAACGCCTTTGCCAATACAGGCAAGACATTGGATAAAATTCACTCAATAGCACTAATATGTTGTATTAAACTCAAGGCTGCCTGTGAGCGGGGATTCAAACATTAAAACAACATGAACTCATTAATCATGTTAATTACTACACTTGATTTTGTCTAATTCAACATTTAGACAAGCAATTAATCATAAAAATATCTATGCATCACATTAGTCAGTCATTTATTTACTATTTCTGTACTATGCTGTTTTCCTCTCATCTCCCCATGCAGCACTATCAAACGGCTACAGCAGCAACTCCCCCCTGACCCCCTCAGCCAGAATATCAGCTCTCAACATCGTCAGTGATCTACTCCGGAAAGTGGGAGTGAGTCAGCCTTTTCATTTCCAGGACTTGTCATCTCTGTAGTAAGTCCTTGTTTGTCCACAGGGAAACTGAGACTCATGCTGCGTTGTGTCTTCTTTAGGCGTTGGAGTCAAAGCTTGCCGCTTGTAGGAACTTTGCCAAGGACCAGAAGGCGAGAAAGGCGTACACTCTCGACAACAGCAATGCGCTCAATGCCAACACCAATTTCTCAAAAGCACTTCATACATCATATTTTGACAAAGCGTGAGTAGATTTTCTTTTCAGCCATAACATTACGGCCACTGACTGACAGGTGAAGATTAGATTGTCTCTTCGTCATGGCACAATTAGTGGTTGGGATATACAGCAGCAAGAGAAAATTATGTCCTCAAAGTCGATGGGTTTAAAGCAAGATAAATGGTAACCCACAACCTCTAAATTGATGTTGCTGTAGAGGCCAGGGGAGAGACAAAAGTAAAATAATGACATATTACCTACTTTACATCATGGACCAGAGTCAGATAATCAAATTTAAGCATTTATATCAGATTAAACTGCAGATTGTTGTTTTTTGTTGCGACAAGTTACACCTGATCGGTGTAGTGTGTCCAATTATTGGTATTTACAATTATGAATATGTAACAAAATTATGTATTAAGTGTTTTGATTTGAATGCCGGGCCTGAGCTGTTCACTGTTTTCCAGCAGGACAGAGATGGTCACGTTCCCTGCCTTGATTTTGGTCGCTCAGGCTGGTCACAATCACAGGTCTTCAGTGTTATCTTGTTTGGGTGCTGCATGTCATTTTAACAAGCAATTTTTAGTCAATAATACCCACTCCACTAACTTGAATGGTGATGGTGTTAGATACTATACAATATGATGGTGTTGGTATCTATCCCTTTTCAGTAGCTATCTATAATAGCCTATTGCTCTTTTCCTAGTATTAGTATTAGTATTAGTAGAGTAGTTGTTTAGCTGGTTAAAAAGACACCCTTCTGTTGCTCTGAGAGAGACCTGGAAAAGCAGAGCAGCAGTAAACAGAAAAGAGGAAGAGGATGGTCCGCCATGTCTAATTTAAAAACTGCTGCTTTGTTACATTTAATGTAGTGTCCCTCCTCACCGATCATGAGCAGCAATAGTATCAACAATGTAATGCCTGTGCAATGGGGAATAGTTCATATACTTGTTTACAGCTGGAACAAGCAATATATTAAGTTTATATAGAGAGCTGTTACATAGTATGAATCAATTCTATATAGTAATTTTATCTCCAAACTATATTATTCCCAAAGTATTACTGACGTCTTGTTTTGCAGTGTTAAATGCAGCATTATCTCTGGATCACATTTTCTATGAACATGACTCAGACATAAAACATTGAGGGTGGTAAAACTAAACTATGACCCAACAGAAAGTAGCTCAACAGGTTTGTCCATCCAGTTCCCAGTTGAGTTAATGTTGTCTGTGTCTATTTTTAACAGCAAAAAAATGTCATTCATTCAGACACTCTCCTCCATGATTAAAACAAGTTGAATGTCAAATAATGTGGACAGACTGACAAAGTGGCCTGTGGTTTTTGGTCAGTTATTTTTGCTGTGTCTGCACCAGCTGCTGGAAATGTCCTTGTCCATATGCCATTTTTCCATCCTGTCTGGGATTAAGATTATGCTGAAATCAGTGTCTTTGCTGACCTCTAGTTGTGATATTTTGATAATGTTTTCTGAATGTTGTGAAAATTAGGTTAACCCTCAAAGGCCTTTTTATGTCAATGATAGTGAGTGATCCACTTTGTTAAAACGAGGTCAGCAATTTAGCTTGTTGTATTGTCTATGCAATTGGGGCAGAGGCAGTTTCCTCTGTCAGTGTTATTGAGACTTAAGAGTGGTTCTGTGTGACATCTGACAGAATGCAAAGAACTTAAGAATGTGCCTGAAAGTTCAGTTTTTAACTTTGGGGTTAAGCACAGACACAAATCAAACTTCAGTGATAATAATTGAAAACCTTACGAACAGTAGACCTGAGCCCTTCCCCTGTAGTACTAGACAATTACACACTGGTATTGGGTGAAGCTCTCTTCTCATCTTATATGCTACTCATTTCAATATGTTAATAACTACTTTGTTATTTTCTTGCAGCAGGGCAATGAATGGAGTGGACTCTGAAAACAACACCGCCATCACAGCTCCACCTACAGCCTCTGCTCCAGGCCTCGTGCCCCTCGCCGTGTGACACCAACCCCAACAACCACCACCACCTTTCCCCAACTCGATAACAAAAATCACATGTTCTGTTGTGGAGCACTTAATCCAAAAAGAAAACACAAAACTGTAAAAATGAAATGTACCGATACTGTTATTGGGATCTCTCTGGTCGTCTGTCGTCGACACATGTGCTTTGTACTTTCTGTAACTGTGGGTCCCTGTCAATATGTATTTTATAAGTGATGTTGGCATATTGTATTTGACTATTATAGGGTTATGGACAGGTTTATCAAACTGAATTTGCAATGCATAAGGAGGACATTTTCACATTCTGACAAAGGCACGGTTACATGAGGTTTTCAAATAGCAATAAGGAAACTGCTCTAACACCCTGTTGGAAAGAGTCAGGAGTTGACTACCATGTATCCATCAACAGCATCAGAACGACGGCTCAATTTGTTTTTAAAGCAGGCACATATAAATGTCATTATTAGTGTAACCATTATTTACATACCTCTACTTGAGTATGTGTACTGTCAATGTTACCAGATGTCATATATGGCATTGTAATCACAAAACCCTTTTTATTTCTGTACAGTTTCGCAAGTAACCACACGGACCTTGTGTGAAACGTTTTATTATTTTTTGTTGAAGTGCAATATTTATTTTTTGTTCAATGATTAATTTATTATGAACCCAATTGAATTGATGGCATGTTTTAATAAAAATATGTAAGGTAATGCAAACATGGAAGATATGATGGTGTTATTTTAACAGAAGTACGCGCATACATACTGGTAAGTGCAATGCTCTGTAGCTGCCTTCTATAGACTTAGTAGTAAACACTACCCTCTGCTGGACATACATAGATATTAGATTTCCATTCAAGGTCTTCTATCCTCCTGACTACCGGGGAAAAGTATTTTTTTTACTTTCCCAATTGTTTGGAAGGTTGTAATTCGAATACTAAAGATCTTGATTTATTTGTATTTATTTAATTATTTATTTTAATTAGAGCATGTCCACTACAGTGGACATTGGAAGGCAATCGATTACACACATTATATCAACAGTTTTTCTGATTTGTGATGCATTATACTTCAAAAAGCACATTACAAAAGTTTTGCCTCCATACTAAATGCTGTCCCAGGACAGCTGGGGCAAGAAAACGTGTCCCAGTATGGGACTGGAAAAACCCTTGTGAGGTCATGTAAAATACAAAATAAAATAATCATTATAATGACTGGATTATCATTTATAATATACATTTTATTATGAATTAACAACTAATATCCACTATAGTTAAACATGGAAATATCATGTTGTTTAGACATGTATCTAAAATAAACATTAACAACAATAACATTTTGAACACTTCAAAATTTCTGAATTAAAATAATTATACAGTTATTCTGTGATGAAGGCCATTTTCCTTTAACTGAAAAGGCAAGTTCCCCAAACCCCTATTAGTGTGTGTGGCCAATATTCTGTTTGTTAAAAGCATGTTATGTTTTGTTGTATATGTATACTTATTTTAACATAACCAAGTATTTTCAATCAGTTCAACCTTGATAAAAACACAAGGGCAAAGTAACATACATTTTTTTATTTATATCAGACAGAGAATATGCTTAATCATTTTATATTGTGCATGTGAATACTTCATGTCATTCAATACCAAACTTTTCTCACTCTATGTGGTGATCTTTAGCTAGCACACAGACAGACGCTACACAATAAAATGCTTGAACATTGAAAACCTTCATCCTCAAAAAGACGGTTTAAACTGTCTGTGACCCACAAGACAAAATAAATAGTCCATAATGCAAGGGCTTTCGGAGAAAGGCCTGATTATTCTCAGTCTTCTTGGGTCCTCGCTTTCTTTCTCTCTGCAACTTCAATTAACTGCCTCTCTCTCCGCTCAATCACCTCTAACCTCCGGGCATTGTTTCGGGCTCGCTCCTGGGCCCTCAGCTCCTCCACATCCTCAAAGAACCAGTGCCTGAAGGGGCATGATAAAAAAAAAATACATTTTGGTGACATTATATATTGGTGGTATTAGTCAATTAATTTGGTGATTAAGTGAATATATATAGGCCATTTGAGATAATAAATAACCTTATATGTCTTCAAAGCAACATCATAATAACAAAATGCTCCTCGAACTGTAAGCAATGAATCTCTGTTCCTTAATGATGATCTATCAACACTAGCTTATACATGACTTTAGAATTGGGTACATGTGCATATCTATATCATGAGAAGACTTACAGTAACAAAGTAATCTCAGTCTCACCTGTTTATGAAAGCTGTGGTCAGTCCCAAAAACAGAGTCCCAAAAAGGATAGGTTTGGCAAAACGTTTTCGAACCGATAACTGGTGCTGATTCATTTTTGGTGTCCAATATCTTGCAAATCTAGGATTCACACACAAACTTTCAAGTAACCATTAGATAACTTGTGCATACCCACGCCTGTCAGTTTGAGCAGTGGTGACCTTTTTGTTGATAACGCGTCAAGTCACGTACGAGCACTTCCGCTTTACAAATATTAGGATTGTGACTAAAATAATAGCTTGATTTTAGATAGTTCGCCATTAAATACAGCAATTAGGTTGTTTTTTTTGAATGGGGGTTTTAAAATTATTTTACAAGTCATTAGTGGACCAATAAAGGCGCGGAACTATGGACATGCAGGCTGTAGTTGACTGGGGAGTCATTTCACTGCGGACATGAATGCCAGATGAATGCGATGTAGTGTTTACATGTTTCTAGTGACAATAACTAAACACTGCTCTTTCTAAAATGTCGAAGAAAGGTTCATCGGAATGTTCTGACCGCTTTGAGTATTTACAAACCCTGGTCACTGAATTTCAGGACACGGATAGTGAAGGTAACAATAGTTTAAATTAATTAATAACGTGAATTACAATAAATGGATTTGTCATTCCAATGTAATTACATTTTTACAGTTAGTAGTGTTTGTCTCAAATCTACACACAACCTATATATAATTTACTGATATAACTATATAGTATATGGACTTATCTGATGGCTGTAATTACATTTTCATTTTCTAAGCTTGCGTGTACAGTAATTTTATATTCAAATCAGGTTTCTTTTAGATGACTTATTTTTCTACAAGCAGCTGTTCCAGCACACTCTACAAACCAATGACCATGATGTAAAGGAAATATTAATATCCCTGTATTTTCAGAGGCAAAAGAGCAAGTGTTGGCAAATCTGGCAAACTTTTCATACGACCCAAAAAACTACCACTATCTGAGGGATCTTCAAGTGACCGACCTCTTCTTGGACATGCTAACAGAAGACAACGAGAACTTTGTGGAGTTTGGGATCGGTGAGCTTTACTTTGTTCAATCTGCCTTGGATAAACCACATAAACTGATTATTTCTCTGTTTTGCTTTCAGGTGGGTTGTGTAACCTCAGCATGGCGCCTGAATTTCGAAACTTCATTCTACAAAACGATGGCATCAACTTGGTCACAAACTGTTTGTCAAGTGGAAATGAGGAGACGGTCCTGTCAGCCATTACTACCCTAATGAACCTTATAACTACAGACTCGAAATCTGATATCACACAACCGGCCATACTGCACTGCATGCTGCGTTTCTCTCTGTCAGAAAGCCATCGTCTGAAAACCCTGGCCACTGTGTTTCTACAGGACTGCTGCAGTGAGGAGCAAGTGGCCCAGGCAGAGCAGCAAATGCAAGGACAACAACAGACAGCACTCGGTATACCACTGCCCAAAGACTAACACTTCATAATGTAATGCTTTCTATGAGACTTTTTAAAAAGGTTTTAAAACCTGAAGAACATTTAGTCTTCACCTCAGGCCCAAAATAGCTGGGATAGACTCCAGGTAACCCAATGACTTATTGAGCATATAAGATGTAGATGGTGTATATAAATCTATGTTAGTATCCCCAAAAGACTATATCAACTCTGTACAACCCTGTGTTACATCCATTAACATGATTATTTGGCCTTCAGTACAAGTATGAGTATTTTTGGCAACTTCTACAACTGAGAAACTGTAGCTCTGGTAGCTGTTGGTATTTTATACAAAGATAGAACGGTTTAGACAGAAATAGTTTAAATATTGGGGTAGCATGTGTTTAAAATATAGCAAGTAGTACAAAAACAACACTTGAGACTAAAAATATAGTATTGTAGGACAGATTACTAAATATACCAAGGTCTCTTTGTTTTCAAACCATTTGTACCGTACATTCTTTTGGCTCAAATGTACAACATACCAGGCACATGCCACTGCACAGGTTAATTTGAATTGCCTGGAACTTATACTTGGCACTTTGCTATGAGAATACCACATCCTGAGGGATTTAATTTGAGTCCAAAATATGTAAAATAAAAAATCTTAAATAAACCTTGGGGTTCTCCATCAGAGCTATGAGTGCTGTTTGTTTTCTTCCAGGCTTTTAAAGAGCTATTTCTGGGTTAGGTCTTTCAGGTCTAGACAGAAAACGACATCCAATCCTTAAGCTCAGCATCAGGTGGACGGCACATGTACCAGGTCCTACTCCAGAGGAAATTCTTTATAGGTTTGGTTGGGTTTAAGTCAAAGTGTGGGTCTGCAGTACTTTTTAAACTTTGCACTACGTTCTCATGTTCAGTGTTTGTGTAAGTGTGCGTGTGTCCGAATCACATTCCAGTGGATAAAAAGCTAAGCACCTGCCATCGAGATCAATAAAAAAAAAACCTCCGCTCTTCCCGTAAAAAGAGTAACACCCATGCCTGGTTTTAATAAAGCACTAAAAACTTTATTTCATGTCGTAAAAATATTGTATAGCTTTCTGAATTACAAAAACAAAGGTGGTTTTGTTCACCTTGTTCCACAGGATTTGTACTACACTTTTGGATTTATATTTTTAATAAAACTGCTACAATGTCATCACCAACTACTGCAAATGATAAATATTTGGCTTATAGCAAGGTCTGACACATAGGTATGAAGGTAAAGCATTCTTGTATAACTTTGACAAAGGAATGCCTTTAAACGCAGAATATATGTATACACATAATGTAACTGGCTTATTCTGGTCGTTTAAGTTTTAGCTCTGCCTCCACCTCCTCACGAAGTTTTATTTTCTGGATCTGGAAGAGAACATTAGAAACATGAATTTAAAAATAAGATCAGAATTTTTTTTCCTCATGTTAAAGTAATGTCACAATGTGTTATTTTGTTATGGTAAGTTTTTTAATTAATGTGATCCAAGAATAATCATAATATAAAATATGTAAATATATACTGTATAATGTTTTGTAAAAAATTGCCTCAATCTGATCCATGCAGCAGTCACTGTAACTACTGAAGGGTGGTCGTCTGATGATGCGATTAATCTACCAGGACATGGTTTGCGTGCAGACTAACTAATAGCTCTTTTTCCCTTCTGTCTGGGGCTTTTAGGGCTGGACCGTTCAAACACAACCACATGTCTACAGTAACTTATTTCACCAGCATCTCATGAGAGAAACATAAAAGCAGAAGAATTATGATCTCTCAGGTAAAAAAAAATAAAGAAATCCTGAGAAGCTTCTAAAGATATAACTTTGATGTAAAGTGTCTATGTTTGTAATATTGTAATATTAACTTTGCATTATGATATGACTTGTTGTATATATTGCATTAGCTACAGTGTATGGAAGGTTAGATGCCAGAATTACCTTTCCTGTAACAGTGAGTGGGTAGCTGGTGACGAAGAGAACGTAGCGAGGAATTTTAAAGTGAGAAATCTGTCAAAATAGAAATTGTATCAGTTCACACAATATAAAGCCTTACTACTTATCCATACTGATAATGGTCTTACATTGTTTTTACAAAAAGCCCTGATTTCCTCTGCTGTGCACTCTTGTCCATCAACAAGCTTGATACAAGCACAGATCTCTTCACCCATACGCTCATCTTTCACACCCACCACCTGTGAAT
This sequence comes from Philypnodon macrostomus, assembly GCA_036025475.1. Taxonomy (NCBI): domain Eukaryota; kingdom Metazoa; phylum Chordata; class Actinopteri; order Gobiiformes; family Eleotridae; genus Philypnodon; species Philypnodon macrostomus. Next base: position 45,507 of record JAVQKC010137066.1, read on the forward strand.
AAGACAAACAAATTGTATTAGTTTTTAATTAGTTTTATATTAGTTAGTTATTTAGTGCTCTTACCTGGGCTTCTTTGACCTTTGGATGTGTGTGAAGAAACTGTTCAATTTCTGCAGGATAAATGTTTTCTCCTCCTCTAATGATCATATCTTTTATTCTGCCTTCAATGCGCATGTAACTGTATGCATCTAAACAACCAATGTCCCTTTAAAAAGAACAGAAACATCATCGTTTGAAAAAGTTGACATGTTGCGTGATTGAACTCGAGCTGTTTAATATTATGTCATACTGTATGTTTAGTATCAACATCAAATACACTTACCCAGTTCTGTACCAGCCATCTTTTGTAATGCACTCTGATGTTTTGGCTTCATCTCCCCAGTACTCCAGCATCACACAAAAACCTCTGATCATCACCTCTCCCAGCTCCCCCAGAGGTACCATCTGCCCAGTCGTGGGGTGCACTACTTTAGCCTGTGGAGCCATTCACATTTCGAATGCATTATAAATTCAAAAAGTTCAAATTAAATTGTAGAGAAATGTAAAATACTGCATCATGTTGAGATGTTTCACAACCTCAAGATGGTCAATGATGTATCCCACTGTCTCAGACTTTCTCTCCATGTTGTCAAGAGGAGATCCACAAAATGTCACTGGACTGTTCTCTGTAGTGCCGTAGCCAATCTGGTAAAACAAAAATGTTACTCTTTACATCATGTCTTTTCACTGTCAGTAATACGTCAATCTCCACTGAAGTCACTCAAGTAATATCCATGCATCATTGTGAAATAATATCGTAAGGAAGTAGCGTTGAAGATTGAACTGGAAAATTGAGGGAAAAGACGATATTCCCAATAAAATGCTAGATTTGGTAGGTAAACTCTAGATTCCTTTAACTTGGCTGAGTCCATCTATCATTTACATGAACCAACCTGAAGCCAAACCATCCACAAACTTGTATTTTGAAAAGCACAGAGCTATGTATTGAGCCACATTTGCTCTATGGGCTAATTATGGCTTCAAATCTGTTTTTATACTCCCCCATTCTGCCAGGAACAGGCTTTGAAAAATAACTTAGACACTAATGAGCTCCATCAATGAAACACGATCATCTTTTTGAATTAAAACCTGTGATTGAGGTTATTACATAATCACATTGGCCATTTAGAGAAAGAGGGGAAAAATGCAAGTAAAGACGTAAAGTGGCATGTAAAAGCTGCATTCCTGGGATGATGGAAGTATCCTTTGCAATTGTTATGATTTTAAACACCTCTGGCCAAACATCTGGAGATAATTATAGGTTATAAAACGACCGCACAGAAGTGAAGCCGCAGACTGAAAAAACAATAGTCTCTGCTGGGCTTGACCTTATGCCACGTTACTGCATGTAGACCTGCATATCACCCAAGTGTTTGACAATGATGCTAATTCAAAAGGTGCCAAATCTTCCAGACCCTATTTATATGAGTATATATATATCCAATAACAGTGCATGTACAGTAGGTGTGTCATTTGGCAGCTCGTCTGGGGTTAAACTCTCATAGACACTTGACTTCCTTTAGCACTCCTCTCAGTCAAACACACGACAAGCCCTCCTCATTTTTTTTTCTTCAAGTAAATGTTATAAATAGTGCTGTGTGCACTGGTGACTGGCTGATCCTCCTTAAAGTGAATGTCTTTCTGCACTGCCCACCTTTCCTAACTCACCTTTCAGTGCTCTCCCTCACATCAAAACAACATTTTTGCCTTTTCTGCCTGCTGCAGCATACAGTGGCGTACATCTTGGACCAGTTCACCAGTGAGCTCCTCTTGTGCAACAGCATGCGTTGTGTGAGCTGGCTGCTGCTGGGAACCTGTCTGCTGGTTTTAGGCCCTGCAGTGCAGGGTGCCCCGAACCAGTGTCCCAACCTCTGTCACTGCCATGGAGACCTCCAGCACGTCATCTGCGACAGCGTTGGACTAAAGAAGATCCCGAGAGTGTCTGAGGCTACACGTCTGCTCAATCTACAAAGGAACAACCTGGGCAACATTCCCACTGGGGCCTTCAGCGAAAGTAAAGGAATTATCTCTTTGCACATGCAGCAATGCCAGCTCCGTGAAATAGGGTCCCAGGCTTTCAAAGGTCTCACAAAGCTCATCTACCTCTATCTGTCCAACAACGAGATCACTACCATCAAACCAGGTGCATTTGAAGATCTGACAGAGCTGACATACCTATATCTAGATGGAAACCAGATAAGTGAATTGGCAAAGGGTCTCTTCTCCCCAATGATCAACCTGTTCATCCTGCAATTCAATAACAACAGGCTAAGAGAGCTGCGTCCCGGGACATTCACAGGGGCCAAAGACCTGCGCTGGCTGCACATGGCAAACAATACACTGACCACACTCCAGCCTGGCTCTCTGGATGAAGTGGAGAACCTAGCCATCCTTCACCTGGATGGGAACAGGATGTCCACGTATCCCATTGCCGCCATGAGCAAACTGAGGGTGGTGGAGGAGCTGACCCTGGGCAGGAACCCCATGAGGACCATCCCCGACCTGGCCTTTCAGAGCTTTGGACGCTACATGGAGAAACTACACCTGGACAACATGGGACTAGAAAGGGTGAGTCTATCTCTAAATCTGCATGTTTCTCTGTTTCTGGTTTCCTTCAGGTTCTCCGGTTTCCCCTACCAACAAAAACATACCGGTCAGTTTGGTCACTATGACGGTGCACTAATAATCAGAGCGGCTAAGGACTAGCCAAACTGATATAGGCAACACAATTTGTTGTATGTACTATGTATGTATAATGACAATAAAGGCAATTTATTTTATTTATTTTTTTTTTTAATTAGATCTAATAATAGTAATTGAAACACGTGATACTACTATTAAACAAAAATAATTATAAGTTCATATATAATCAGACATTGCAGCAGCGTGTGTTTGTTGTGTCAATGACAATCCCAGAGCATCTACTGTACATAAAGACCTGCATAAGTACATGCCTGCGGATACATACGCCAGGAACCATCAATATCTATACATTTGCCATAATAAATAGGCCTAATAACAGTTAATAATATTTCACAAGTAATGTATATAGGTGCACTTTAGGCCTTAATGTTAACTTTTTAAATATTATTATTAACTAAGTTTAGTCCAATATGGTCTACCAGTTTAGTTTGAAGGCATACCTGAGAGGCAAGTGATATAATAACAAACCAGGTGGGAGCTACAGGGGACAGGGGGCCAAACTCAGGTATTTTTAGCCTGTTTTTGTTTGCTGGATGCGAGCCAAGCATGTTCCGAGTCTAATTATTTCACAAGCGTTATTTTGAGCTTGTGCGTTTTTTGCTTGTGCTGGTAAACAGGTCAGGAGGGGTTAGGCCCAAAACAGGTAAACAGAGGTGCTCCTCAGGTCTATGAACAGCAATATTTTTAGCCTGCCATGTCCCTTACTTGAATGAACAACTGGGTCCTTTGCAAGCCTTTTCCTGGCAGAGAGGAAGACGACAGAAAGACTGAAAACACCTCAGCCATGTTGGAAGTCATCCATCTTCCTTCGCTTCAAAAAGCCAGCCTCTGCAGGCAGCTACAGTGGAAATTTCCAAAAAAGTGTATGGCAGCCTCATCCTCTTCCCAAGCTATTTTAAAGACTTGTCTTTCAAACTCAGCCCTTGTGTCCAGCTAGTAAGTCTCTGAAGTTTTTAGCAGCCTGGAAGAGGCCCGTGAGTGTCCGTGTTTACCTAAGGGAATGATGAGAATGCTTTCACTAGAGGGCAGGCCAAGTGCATCTTACAGCCAATCCACAGAGTGTTCAGGAGGGTCAGCCCGAGGGTGTGGCCCTAATTATAAATCTGCCAAATATGTCCACTTACTGGCCACTGTAGTAATGCCTTGTACCTAGTAAAGTGGCCTTTGAGAAGTCTGTTGCTGCTGGAGCCAACCTGCTTCAAGGATGTTTCAGATCACTGCATCAACATGGCTGTTCATCGAAGAAGTCCTGCTCGCTTGATATATATTTATTTTTGTTATGGCAACCATTAACTGTAAACTAGACATTAGTCTGAACTTCAGCAGGTTGTCTTGAACATGTTTTTGCTTTGTGCTTGGCCAATATAGATTTTGCCTAAAGGTTGAACAAGTGTGATTAATAAAGTGTCCAATTAGTTTATATTTTTCTCTAGTTTTCAGATGGAGCATTCACCGGTGTCACTGCAATCAAATCTCTTCACCTAGACAACAACAGACTCAAGTCTCTCCCAAAAAGCCTGGAGTATGGCACCATCACCAACCTCACCCTCTCCAACAACCCATGGAGCTGCAACTGTCAGCTCGCTCCACTGAGGAGGTAGAACAGACAACATACTTTCTTTGAGTTTTCAAACAGATTTATCCCCACTAAATCTGTCCTTCTCTACCAAAAGGTGGATGGACTCTAGCCGTATTCAACCCGATGCTCAGTGTGCCTCTCCAGCTCAGCAGAAAGGCAGACAGGTCCGAGACAGCACTGCCTTCAGCGGCTGTAGAGTCAAGCAGAGGAAACCCAGGAAGCATGGATCTCTCTGAACAGATCATGAACAGGTAACACACAAACTGAAATAGCCCGTACTTGTATCTTTAGTACCTCAAATGACATTGTTTTAATACGTTTATTGATTTTCTAGACACTCAGTTTACAATTGATTGCATAATTAATTTTATACCACAGACACTCACTGGCTGTGATTAGCTACCGCCACAGCTGCCCTGGGCCAGACTCACAGAGACATATATTGGCCAAAGGCTTTAGGTGTCCTCCCCACAAAACTGGCCACAATTCTGAAGTAACAATAATAGTGTGGTTTAGGAGTGTTCTGTTATTGACTTTAAACTCTTATATTTTCATAACCAAGACTCTATGTTCTTTGCTGTGTCCCGATCTAAACTATCCCCTGTTGTCCTTGGGGTCCACCACTCTTTGGCTGCTCATTCTGGGTCTTTTCCACAGGACACACGGGGATCAGCCAATCCACATAACCAGCTACAAGACCAGCAGAATTTACTCATCCTCCTCTGAGACTGTTGTATTAATTTGCCTGCTGTCACCAAAGTAAAACTTGCCAACACACTCAAATTGACCTATGCATTTATAAATGAATGAATGAATGGCAAGTCTATTCGAGTATTGTGAAAATGGCAACTCAAACAAAATTATCTAAATGTGGCCAGTTTCTGTGTTTAGCCAATTTAATGATTGTATTTGTAAAACCAATAAGTAAAATAATGCAAATTACTTTCCAGCGATATTGACAAGACAGCAACACTTTCAATGACCAATAATCATGGTTCAAAATGTATTTTGAAACTGAAATAATGTTCCAAATGTGTGAATGTATCTAAGTCTATCTGTTATGTATATCAACTTTTTACTCTGTAAAACATCTTCAGCCTAAATGCCAAATTTGCTGTCTTTTTGCATGTCTATGTTTATTCATAACAGCCAGTTTTTACCTTGGAAATGATAACACCCAATAAACCTCTACAAAAGCCCCTCTTGTCTAATTTGACTAAACAACTGTGGGATTTGTTGTTTTGTTTTTCCAATGGAGCAAATTGCTGGTATATTTTGCCCTCTAGTGGCCTCAAGCTATAATCATTTGACTCACAGTGTTTTAGTGCGAGGGTTTATTTATTATACTGTTACTGTACTTACGGTTATTCCTTTGACGCCCATCACAGACACCACTTTCTTTACAAGATCAGCGGGACAAGGAGAACCAGCCATAATTCCTGCAAAAACAGATGAATCAGACCACAATATTTGATATGATGATGTGTAAAATGTTGTATTGAAAACCCATCTTCCAACCTGCTTCTACTGATGTCAAGTCATATTTGTTGATGTCTGGCTGGTTGATCATGTCCACGTACATGGTGGGAGTCCCATAAACCACTGTACACCTGTAAGAAAACACAAAACAGTCCAAAAATATTATGTACAATATTAACGTTATTTCTTATTTATCAAACTAATAATTTATTATTTTTGGGAACTATATAGCAGCTACATTAGACAATGCATACATAAAAATATATACGGTGCATATTCTATTTCAGGTACCAAATATTAAGAAAAAAACTAGTGATTTAAGTGCTTTTAAATAGCATCCAGACACTACCATTACCTCTGCCAATAGAGTTATGGTTTCATTGTTTTATTTGCATGTTTTACAATCCAATTCATACAGACCCAACTATTATTGGGTTCAAACATGTTTGTTTTATATATATATATATATATATATATATATGAATCTCAACACAGACCTATTGTACTTAACAACAATACTGCATTTTTATCTCTTGACCTACATATATTTCAACACATTTTTCCTTTTTACAAATGCTCTTTATGCTCACAACATACAAAACAGGATCTCACACAGGATGTGGACATCTGATAAGACAAACCATCCCATCCGAAACAGACACACCATTTACAAACAGAAAAAGAAGAAGAGAAGCTCAGTACTTCTGGACTTGTATGACCTCTATAATTAATATAACCATAAAAAACAATCTTTGCTGAGACATTGAGAATTGGTTTACATTGCATGAATCTGAAGCTGAATCTGTTTCAATGACCATCTTTCCTAACAAAGCTCTTTAGATTCTATTAAAACTTGTATTGTAAAGTTGTATGTACCAATTTATGAGTGATATGAATAGTGTTACCTTTCACTCTCCAGTGCTGCTACATTTGCTTTAGGATTATACCCTGGTGAAGGAAACACCAGAGATGTCCCATGAACAGCCAAACACATCCCTCCACCCACTGAGCCGAAACAGTGGTAGAGGGGAACAGGGAGACAGATCCTGGTGTGAGGCTAGAGAAAAAAAAAATAATGATGGATAACGATTCACTATGGAGCATATCTTAATATATAGCTTTTAATAGACCCACCTTCCAATCATATCCAATTCGTCTGCCGACAAAGTAGGCATCGTTTATGATGTTATGGTGCGATAATACAGCACCCTTCGGAGCTCCTGTTGTGCCCTGGTCACAGATACAGCCACAGCAAAAGATATATATATATATATTATATCACATTTTCAATTATTGCAACAACTGTCTGATGATAATTTGAAGAAGAGGTAGTAAACCTCTTCATGTCTTCCCAACATGTTGCTACAGATCACTTAAAATATGCTAAAATATCTCAATTCTAACTACATATGAGATGAGTTATACAATGATATATGAACTATAAACATGTATATAAACTTTGTGCTGTTACATAATATTGTGATAAATTCTTTAGTAGGTAGAAGATCAAGAAACTTGGCTAAAAGGAAAAGCAAAGCAATGATTAACAGAATTGTTTGTTTTGTTTTGTTTTTTGGAGTGGCCAGTCAGTGATTATGTGTAATCCAGTGCCACTATTGCCAACTCACTGAAGTGAACTGGATGTTGATGGGGTCATCGAACAAGAGTTTCTTCTGTAGATCCTGTAGTTCTTGTTTGTGTGTGCTGCCTCCCGCCTGCATGATGTCATCAACATGAAACATCCCCGGTTGTCGACTGTCAATAACTATCACCGAGCGAAGATCTGGCAACCTGAGAGGAAAATACGCTGATAATTAGAGACTTTAGTGTCCAACGGTTGATAATGTGGCACCAGTGACAAGATAACTGAGACATGGACTGCACAATATGAGAAAAACATGCCATAGGAATCATACTAGTCAAAATATACAGTCTAAACCAGTCTAAACTAGCTCCAAACCACCACCAATTTGGCCACACAGTTTTATATCTAAAATATCTATACCGTGCACTTTTGAGGGCTCCGGGGGAACATGAGTCTAACTCGGGACAAATCTGTCGAAGCATCCCACAATATTTCTGAGTGACAAACTGAGTGGGACACAACACAGCATTACAGGCGACCTGGACAAAAAAAGAGAAAAAACATTATCCGTCACAATTAAAACAACTGACCGATCAAAACATATACTCATATAGGCACTTAAGATAACATAACTCACCTTCCTTAGGGCATACTCCACCTCTTTGACCTGGTAGGCTGGGTTCACAGACACCTACAGTGAATAATAATACGGTTTATGCTTCAGAAAATGTTCAAATTACATGCAGCACATATCATTATAAATAATATCACCCACCAATATTATGCCAGCTTTGGCTGTGGCAAATTGAAAAAGGACCCATTCATATACATTAGGTCCCCACACGCCGAGACGGTCTCCTTTTTTGAGACCGATTGCAAGGAGTCCGGCTGCAGCCTGGTCCACCTACAATAACGGGAGATTACTCCGCAAATTGACAAAGTAATTGTGTTGTATTAACGAACTGATAAAATATTTAACTTTGTAATCCCACTGTTAACTTAAATTAAATATTTGACTTTAAATCAGGGAACATACTACACCAAGAAGCAAACATTGACACTAACTTTCTGGTTAGAAACGTTTGACTTGAATAATGTTTTGCATATATGCTCCTGTAAATGTTGTTTTATTGCTGCAGTAAAGTGGTTTATGGCTTGATCTGACCATGACCGTTAAATCACAGTAAAATATGACCTGATGCATTTCCCAGCAGCACCGCTTTAGGTCAGTGGGTGAAAGGTCACTTATACAATACACGTGTATTCTTGGAATACCACATCTAAGGTGTTTTTTTTAGGCATAGCTAAAGTTTTTATTTGATTCTTTTTGCAAAGATAAAAGCTAAACTAACTGAAGAAGAGTTGTTCTACTCTGTGTGGAAAACTTCAGAATGTATTGTTTCATAAGGAGTCATGCAGATTACACTGTAGTTACACTGTAAAAACTTGGACACGTGTTATTAAGATAAAGCTTACACTTACATAGGTACAAGAAGGCAATGGTTCAGACAGTTTTTACTGTTTAACACAAAGAAATGTATCTTCTGTGTCAAGTGGCATAAGGTGGAGCGAGTCGGGCCGGTTCTTCTCATCCTAAACATTTTATTGCATTGTTGACTTGCATATGACAAATAAACCAATCTGAATCTGTTTAGCATCGGTTTAGTCCTGAATTTGAAACATTTTTGTCCTTGGTTCATCATAGTTTAGACCCGATTTAGCTATGGACTTCCAATGGACTCCAGTTCAATTGCACTGCCTTGATATTACGCCCCTGAGCCCATTACTTACATCTTCTTGAAACTGTGCAAACGTTTTACGGACACCATCCTTCAGAAAGGCCAGGGCCTCTCGGTCGGGCACTTGCTCCACTGTTTGCAGGAGGATTTCTGGGATGGTGGCGTGAAGCAGAGTTGTGCTGGATGTCCCGTGAGCGTAGCTGGTGGTTAGTGTTGGGATGATAGGAGGGTTGTCCACGTGTATGCCTCTGTGTGAAATAATACGTTACAAATGAATGCAATAGTTAATATTTAAGTTCAGAGTGTCATGTCAAAATTACGTACGGTATATATATATATATATATATATATATATATATATACGCCTAAGTACATCCTCAAAACAGTGTTGTAGCTACAATGAGAGAGAAGTGTATAAACAGGACTTAATCTGAAAATGTATAATATTTGAGTGGGAGTTAGTAGTTCAGTAGTAATCCAATATGTACTTGCTGTGTGTATTCAGAAGATTAAATAAATAAGTATTTAATTTGATTCACAACAATATGAGGAATCGTGTGCCAAGAATAATCCTATGTGAAAGTTATAGGTAATTAAAAAGTACCGGTAAAAGGAAATATGTGTCTAAAGCTAAAACTACACTAACTACCTAAACTATCATATTGTATTTATATTTCATATTTTGGGGGTGAAAGTTATATATTGCTTAAAAGAAAGTCAGCTGATCTGGACACTCCTGTACATGACCTGTGACCCTAGAGTCAGAGGTGAAGAGGGGGCAGATGAGCTTTTGGAGACGTGTTACAAGCGAATAGCAATCTGATATGAATGCAGTCCTTGTTTAATTCATGCAAATATTATGCAACATATGAGAAAATAACTCGTCGACTATAGGCACAGTCTTGAAATGGCCCCACACCTCTTTTCTTTCAGTTCCTCTGCAGAAAAATCCTTACTCCCCAGTCTCAGCGTAGATGTGAAGAATAAAGCCTTAAAGTGGAGCTAACCCCCCTGTAAGAGGCTAACTCCGCCCCCAGACAATTTTTCAAAAATTCCACAAAAATGGGCAGGGCCGAAGACACAGAGGGGTACGCCCAAGTGTGCGGGG
>JAVQKC010137075.1:0-12936 GCA_036025475.1 Philypnodon macrostomus
TATCATTATGATTGGCGCACATAACGGCTCGTCTAACAGCACTTATCACACACATTGTGCAAGCGTGAGTAAAATACACGTGGGCTCATTCAACAGAAAACAGCGTCTTCAACTGCGACCTTAAGTTTTCACCCCTTCAGTGAGAGGCTGAGTACGTCGTGCAGCGGGAAGACTGCAGGCAGATCAGCAACACACGCACAAACACACACATACCCCCACATGACACAAACACACACATACCCCCACATGATACAAACACACACATACCCCCACATGACACAAACACACACATTTCCCCACATGACACAAACACACACAAGAGGAACAAGGGAGAAAAACTGCACTCTCTTGTGGGGGGCTAACATCAAGGAGGAAGTAGTAGAAAGTAGTTCACAAAGTAGTTTGTTGTTGGCCATGAACCAAAGAAAAGTGGACTCTATCGGAGCCTCACAAACTCCTCCCCTTGAGCGTTACCATGGAGCTCCTGTCACTCAATTTTACTATAATATTGTTAGAATATATTGTAAATATTGAAGAGAAGATGCAATGATGTTTCAAATCTGTTTCTTTTTATTTATTAAGCCATAATAATCATCTGTTTTAGATGCTGAATGTAGTCACTGACAGTTTTAATTTACAATAATAATACAATAGGATATTTTCCTTCTTACCAGTTTTATTATTAGTGTAAAATGTTTTATTTTAATTCCTAAATCCCACCACCCTCCACGTGGTGTAGATCCCCAGACCTCAGTCATTTCAAAAGTAGCTCACGAGCCAAAAAAGTTATCCCACCCCTGCTCTATAGCAACCCCTTAGAAATCACACAATGTCTGATCAAGGTGCCTGTTGGTGCCATAGCAGTTGTGGCAGATGTATGGGGGCATTTCGCCCATATACAGTGTAGGCCTAATTTAGTCTTGTTTTAGACTCAGTTTAGTGCAGACTAAGTTTAGACCTGGTTTAGAATTTTGTTAGTCCTGATTTAGTTTCTGGTGTAGACGTGGCTTTGGCCTACTCTAGTCATGATTTATTCACAATTTATCCAGCTTTATTTGTGAATTAATCCTGATTTAAAACTGGTTTAGTCTTGGTTTAGTCCTGGTTTAGTTCTGGTTTAGATCTTTGCCTTTGAACAGTATGTACACAGTATTCACAGTGCAGTGTTGCGTACTGACATCTCCAGTTTGCCTTTACATCTCCAAACGCGTGAGCTGAGGTGGGCAGAACACCTGTCAATCAAACTCAATCAGTTACACATAGTGCTTTCCTTCTTTCCTTGATACATCCAGTAGTTTCCACCTCAAGCCCAAAGTAGCTCAATCAGGCACCAGAACAATTTCCAGCAAATTTTATAATGGGGTGAAGTGGATTGCATTTCTATTGTCTTGAACCAGTTTGGCCATTCTCATCTGGCTGATTTCACAAAGGAATTTGTGTGATAGAACTGGATATTTTCTCTTAATGGACCATTCTTACCATTATGTTTAATGTTAGGTACGGTATTGAAGGTATGTTATTGGTTTATTAGATAATCACATTTTTGGTAGTGGTTGTGGTATGGCTGCCACGCTTCCATCAGACTACCCCAGGGCAGCTGTGGTTACAGAACAAGCTCACCACCACCAGTGTGTGATTGTGGAGTGAAAATTAAATTGTAAAGCATCTTTGAGTGTCCACTAAGTCAGCTGCATTATTATTATTACTATTATTACCAGCAGTCACAGCCGCCCTGGGGCAGACTGTGGCAGCCAATACCAAACCATCAACATTTCTGACCACCACCAAATACACTAATCCCACTAGCACTTTCATATACTAATACTCCAGCTAGATCCTGATACAAGGTCTGGAGAAGGGTCCCTAGTTGCCCACTGACAGTTTGCCCCAGTGGATGGGTGAAATGTAGCGGACATATTTCCCTGTGGGGACAACCAAGTATATCCTAACTAACATATGCAAATGAAATGCACATCTCTTTGAGCATGAGTCACCACTTGGTAGAAGTGACCTTCTATTAGCTGTATCAGTCAGCTGCTTAAGTCTGCATTACATTACAAATAAAAATAGCTCAAAGTATTGATTGGGTTTTTTTTTATTTTTTATTTTACTCTCAGTTTTATCCCGGTTTAGCCCTGGTTTACCTTTAGATTTTGATGCACCCAATTTCAAGCAGCCTTCTTGAGTAAGCATGTTTTTACGGGGACAGCCAGCGGGACAGGAAGTGGTGACACACTTCCCTAGCTGTAGTTCTTTGGTATGCTAATCCATCAGCACCATCTTGTATTGTTAAAAACTCATTAAGCAAAGTCAGGGAATAAATGGGCAGAGTTGTGAGGCTGTTTTGGGCTAATTGTTTTTTTCATTGTACAGTAGAGGTGCTTCAGAAAATATTTGGTACTAAACCCAAACAAAACCAGACCCTGTCCTCACGGAGACAAGCTAAGGCCTATCCGAAAAGTTATTTTTATCATTTATGTGTTACGTCTACATGGAGCCAGCGTTTTGGGAGCTCGAAAATGATATTTTTTTAAAACCGTGTCCCAGAGTGGAAAAAGATTTCAAAAAATGCTGGTTCCGTGTTTCTGAGCAAAATACTCCTCTTTTCTGAAACAATATCGTTGAGGCCCCTCCTCTCTCTTATAACCCACTACACTCTGACAATAACAACAAACATGGAGCTGTCCAGTGTTTTGACGGCAGTGTCAGGGCGCCACCAACGGGCCGTGCAAACACACTACTTCGTTTCAGTGGAGCCGCGTGAACCCGTGTGGACACAGATATGTTCTAAAACAATGCTGCCTTTACGAGAAATGTTTTTGGACCTTGTGGACTAAGCCTAAGTCAGGTCCAAGCCAGATCAAAACCAGTTCTAAAACAAGACATTGTTTGACATTGTGAGAGAGGGTATATACAGGGTAATGCAAGATGAATATGATAAAAACTAAATCTAATCTAATCAATTGTTCCTTGTGTCATTCGTGACTTTGCCTGAAAATGTAATCCATTGTTCAGTAGTTTTTGAGTGAAGTTGGCATTACCTCCTTGGAAGAGATAATTATGAATAAAAAGACTGCAGAAAAAAATACATTACTAAATTAGGACATAACATAGAGAGTACTAACCAGGTCCAAACCAGGTCTAAATTTGATTTAGGTCAAGACTTGATCAAGAGCATCACTAGAAAGACCTTGAGTACCATCATTGAGATATTTCATAGTTTTTAATCAGTAGTTCTTTTATTCAACTGTTTCTCTAAGTGAAGTCTGCATGTCCTCCCTGTTGTAATGTAGGTTTTCCCTTCTTCCTCGCATTTATGTCTTAGGATGCTTTAACATATAGTAGCTACATGTTTGTATAAATTGAAATAGACCTGGTTTATTCCTGGATAAATCCTGGCTTAGGCTGGATTTAGACCTGGTTTAGACTAATGTGTTAATGGCTGTTGTCAATCTATGTCTCAATTTCCGTCTTTAAGCAGTGATTCTTTCCCATTGAGTGTAAAAAAAAATAACCCCGCTTGTTTCAGAGCGGCAGCCGCTTTGTCCTCCGCCTTTATGTCCTGGGAGGTCCTTCGGGGTTCCGAGGGGGAGAGGTGTGAATTTAGTATACGGGTGTGTGTGTTAATTGAAAAAAGTGAAGTGTGGCGTGCTGCTGCTGAGAGCCCATCTGTCTGTGTACAACTGCCTCACTGTGGGCTCTTTTGTTCACCTCAGTAAATTCACTATGGACATGACAGGGCAAACCAAGACATTGTTTAGTTCTGATTTAGTCCCGGTGTAGTTCAGGTTAGATGTGATTTAGTACATGTTTTATACTGATTACTGAGCACTGATTTAGATTTGCTTCAGACCCAGTTCAGTTCTGGTTTAGTCTTAATTTAATTGGGTTTAGTATTGGTCTGGAGTTGGTTTAGTTCCATTCAGTCTTTTGTTTTGTTTAGTTTAATTCCTCCTGTTTTAAACTGTTTAGTCCTGGTATAGGCTTTTTTTCAGAGCTTCTTTTGCTCTTTTGTCTTGATTTAGATCAGGTTAAGTCTTGATTTAGATCTGGTTTGGTCCTTGTTTAGACTTTGTTTAGTCCTAGTTAAAAGCTGGTTTAGCAGTGCACAAATTTAGTTATGGTTAGACCTGGTTTAGTCCTGACTGAGACTCTGTTTAGTCCTAGTATAGAGTTCATTCAGACCTTTTTTAGCCCTGGTCTAAACTTATTTTATTCTTGGATTAGCTTTGGTTTAGGCCTGGCTCAGACTCTTTTTAGTCCTGGTATAGACTTCATTCAAATGTTTTTCAGTCCTGTTCAGGTCTCATTTTAGTCTTGGTTTAGATCGAGTTAAGTGCTGATCCAGACTTGGTTTAGTACTGGTTTAGTCCTGGTTCAGAGCTGCTTTTGAGTCAGTTTAGACTTGGTTTGGACCTGTTTTTACTTCTGGGTTAGTTCTAATTTGAACTCACTTTAGTCTTGTTTTGGACCTGGTTTCGGGTTTGGTTTTGCCCTGGTTTAGTTACGTTTAGTTTCTACTTGGTTTAGAATGAGTTCTGTCCTGGTATAGACCTAGTTTAGTCCTGATTTCGAAGTGCTTTAGAATATTTGTAGGTCTGGTTTTAATTAGCTTAGTCCTAGTTTAGTCTTCCCCAGACACCTTCCAAATTTACCCCTCTTTTCACATACATTGACATTCAATGATCAATATATAGATTTGTCTTCTTTATCCGGTTTTTGGCTAACAAAGATAATAGCTTCTTTTATATCTATGATGGCTATGATAAAGGGACTGGCCAAGTGCGGGTTGTGGGGGGCTCATATTGTGTTAAAATGAGTGGGTGGGCTCCTTTATAATGACAGTGAGGTCTTTGATGAGTGGTCTTTGAGGGCTTGCTCATTAGTCCCCACTCAAAGCGTTTTTAATGAGAAGAAAAACCCTGACACACACACACAACCTCTGACCCCAACACACACACACACAACCTCTGACCTCTCACCCCTGCGTAATCGAGGACACTCTGGGGGTCATCACCAAACATTCACAACCTCATTAGAATACATAATATAGTAGCCCCCATAACAAGCTATAGAATAACAATTCAGAATGAGTTGACTTTGGTTTAATTCTGGTAGTCCATGGTTTAGATTCAGTTTGGTCTTAATTTAGATCTGGTTTAGTTCTGGTTTAGACCCGGTCTAGTCCTGGTTTTAATCCTGATTTAGATCTGGTTTAGTTCTTATCCAGACTTAGTTTAGTACTAATTTAGACTTGGTTTAGATTCAGTATGGTCTTGGTTTAAATCTGTCTTAGTCTTGGTCAAGTCCTGAGCGGAGCTGGATTCAACAAATGTGGGTGTTTAGTCCTGGTTTTAATCCAAATTTAGATCTGGTTTAGCTCTGGTTTAGATTTGGTTTAGTCCTGTTCCATACTTGGTTTAGTACTGATTTAGACTTGGATTAAATTCAGTATGGTCTTGGTTTAAAACTCTTAGTCCAGGAGCTGAACTGGTTTCAACAAACATGTGAGTGAATAGTCAGTGATAGTCCTGGCAGCATACCAGACATTTATGCAGTACACTTTTGATGGTGGAGCAGTAGAATGTTTTAGATTATTGTTGGGTTTGTTGCAGATTGTTTTATTCTTCAAAAGTGTAGTCTTTGCTGAGCTTCTTTGACAATTGCTGTAGTGTTTTCAGTCCATCTGAAGTCTTGGAAGAGGGTTATCCCCAAGAACTTAAAGGTGGAGACCTGTTTGACCTTGTCCCCGTTGATAAGGAGTGGTGTTGGTTGTGCCTTGTTCCTCCTGAATTCGATGATCATCTCCTTAGTTTTTCTGGTGTTCAGCTCCAGATTGTTTTTTGTTTGCTGATTAATCGCCTCCACTTAGCAGGCCAACAACAATGGGGTGTAATCGGCAAAGTTGATGATGGTGTTGGAGGAGTGGATGGGAATGCAGTCATGGGTATACAGGGAGGAGAGAAATGGACTCAGCACGCAACATGTTTAAAACAATTATTAATCTATAAATACATATAATCACTAGTTTATTTACAGACTTTAGAAGACCATTATCAGCTCTGTTTAGGTTAGGAATGTCCAAACCGTTTATTAACCTTTAAACCTGGCATTTTATGTAAGAAAATGTTATAGTATTCTTTATCATTTATATGAAAACATTTCTGATGGTGTGTATTTTTTGCATGATTTGTCAAACCCAGACGCACTAACATCAGCCTTTGTAAGCAGTAACCAAAAATACCCCAAAAACATGTTTTGAGTTACAGCTCAAGTGGATGAGACACACACACAAAAAAAAACTGTAAAAAATGATGAAAATGTTTTATGGAAGTCATATCCAAGTGTGCTTTGGAGAGATACCTGTTTACTGAGTCCTCTATAGTCATGCACTATATAGTGACTGAGGGGTTAGGGACTATTGAAGACAGGGGAAGTTGTTATGGTGGACCAATAACAACTAATGATGTAATCTACTAAAAGTGTGGTGTCAGCGGTCAAAGGTCATCAGTGAGTTGGGTCTGATTCAAGTCAGCGCTAAAAGGTGAAGCTGCTGCAGTGTGGTGATAAGATTTTTTTACCTTGATATAGTCCTGGTTTAGACTTGATTTAGTCCTGATTTAGACCTGTTTTAGAATTGATTTAGTCCTGGTTTAGACTTGATTTAGACCTGGTTTAGTCCTGGTTAAGACTTGATTTAGTCCTGGTTTAGACATAATTTAGTCCTGATTTACTCCTGGTTTAGACTTGATTTAGTCTCGGTTTAGTCCTGGTTTAGACTGGATTTAGTCCTGGTTTAGACTTGATTTAATCCTGGTTTAGTTCAGATTTAGTCCCGGTTTAGACACCCCACCATTAAAAGATATGTCTCTAAATCACCCGTAGTGAATGAACGTGAGAGTAATTGTCTACCTGTCTGTGTATGCCTCTGTGTCAGCCCTGTGAATAACTAATGAATTTGGAGCACTGCGGGCGATACGGCCATAAAATCTTTTATCTGCTAATCTGGGAAGATTGTTAAATCGTGCTACAGTGTATTCATTTATGCAAGAAAGTGAGTAATAAGTATAATGATGAACATTGGATTGAATGTACATTCAATTTGTAGTTTCAAATGTTTTACGAAGACACTGATAACAGTAGGCTTCTCTCTAAGACAAAAAATACAACTAAAAGCATTATACAAAACTAAACTGTAATCTTGGCCTAGTAAATCATGTTTACATTGTCATCCACCCCTACTCAGTGGCTCAATCAATAAAAAAAAAAGTTTTACTGTATTTTAAAGTTTTTTTTGGTAAACGTAAAAATGCATTCTCGTAAAACCAATACAAGCAAGTAAATAAAGATAACATTTTGAGTGATTCATCCATCTTTGTTCTGTGCTAGCCTACAGCAATGTGTGTGATGGTACTTGTGCAGCACCATGACATTCAGTGGTATAATAAAGCCTTATGGTTTGATGGTTTTATGGCTGTGGGGCGTGTCCTCTTGAATAAATATGTCTGCCTCCCCACGCCTCAGAACATCATCATACGGTGTGTGTAAGACTGCATATGGTCTTAAAATGAACCCAGAATACATTGTAATCTTGGAGAGATGCATTTTGTGACGAGTGTCTTTAGTCCTGGTTTTAGTCCCAGTTTAGTTTAGTTCCATTGGCCTAATGCAAAAAAAATCCTTCTATCAGCTTTAATCCACACATTCTAGATTGTATTTGAGATTTCTTAAAATGTATTAATGTAAAATTGTCCGTGTGAGTTGAATGCACATATTTCTAGTTGGACTGAGCTACTTCAGTAAATTGAGAGAATGAAAGATTTTCCTTCTGATGATTTTTTTTCAGTGTAGCATCTAAAGGTTTGGGAAATTCTCGCCAGACCTTGGTATGCAAAACAATATTCTGTTAATAATAAGCTTATAATAAGAGTTTATAGATCTGTAGATGAGCAGTCAGTTGCCAAAATCTTTTAATTTGATTTATTATTTTATTATTTGGTGGCTAATACTAATTGCTTCACACATCTTTTTGATTTGGGTCTGTTTGAATGTTTACATGCAAAGAATAGCCTTTTTTGAAATGGCAGCTTTAAGTTAAGGACCTTGAGAATATTGGTGTGTTCATGTGGATGTTGGGAACTCAGAAAAACATTGGAAACTCGGGCAAGAAAGAGCTGCCGGAGATACTTCTGTTGACGTCATTAGCATCATTAGCCATTAGTAGACACACGTTAAATTTAACCAACACCATCCGTTATGTAACAAACAAGTTTTTTTAGTTTGTCAGTGTGCCCCAAGGCAGCTGTGAATACACAAGAAGCTTACCACCACCATATGGCGTGAATGAATAATGTAAAGCATCTTTGAGTGTCCAGAAAAGCGCTATATAAACAAAAAAGAAGAAAATAAAATGATTTAGATAGAAGATAGTTGTTGATAGTTGTTTTGAGCCAATTATAGGTTAATCAAAAATGCAAAATAAAAAAAATATATATATCAGAAATGTTACACATGAAGGCACTGGTCGGAACAACGACTCTCTAAATCGGATGATGAGTTTCTGACTTGTTCCAACTTCGAGTGTTCTCGTGCATTTATCAATCCGTTTTTCCCGAGTTCCCGACATGACGGCAGTAGAATGTGAGTTTGTCAGATGTTGTGGGAGAGTTGTGTAGCTTGTTTATAGCGTGTCCTTGACATTTGCAGCGTCTCGCCTGAACCGGATCAGAGACTCAAACCTGGCTCTGAGACGGTGATAATGAATCGACCTTGACCGCCTCCACCACTCTCATGCACAACCTCCACCCCCCTCCTGTGTAAAAGTGCTGACTCGTGTGGGAGCAGACTGAATGATGATGCACATGAAAAGAGAGTTCCCTCCAACACGCTGTGAGGTTAGGGTGTGGGGGGTAGACTAAATCAATTCTAGCTGTGTGCATAGTTCAGTTGCAAAGTGCATACGATATGGCATTATTTCTCTCCTGGCTTTTTAGACCAAGAAAGAAATAAACAATCTTTGTCCACTGGGAGATCATTTTACAAAGAATGAATAAATAAATAGATATAAGGATAACAAGTACATCATAAACATGTCTAAATGAGTCAAAATGACTTAAATTAATGTTCAGACTAGTGTGGAGGTTCCATTTTTGTAGCATAAAAGAGGACTAACCCGCATCTAAACCAGTTCCAACCCATGTCTAAATAAGGTCTTTATGCACTGTTAGAATTATGTTTTTTCAAGTCTGGACAGTACCATATCATGAAGACAAAAGAATAATGTAGTTTTAGGGAAATTTACAACATTTGTCAAAAAACATCCTTCACAAACATCAGGGCTCTTATTTGCTCGTTAACAATATAAAAACCCTTAGAAATCACACAATGTCTGATTAAGGTGCCCGTTGGTGCCATAGCAGTTGTGGCAGACGTATGGGGCAGACGTATGGGGCAGACGTATGGGGCAGACGTATGGGGCAGACGTATGGGGCAGACGTATGGGGGGTACGACAGCGTAGGCCTAGTTCCTTCCTTATTATTATTCACCTGCTCCTCAGCGTTTACAGGAAGTAGCCTGGGATCTGACTGAAGAGTGGGACAACATCAACAAGCTTGTGGACAGTATGCTACGAAGAAGAACTAAAAGAAATTCCAACTTTATGGGCAACAGTGTATGAACTAAATGAGAGACCAGCACAAGGTCTAAGCCAAGATTTATCCATGACTAAACCAGGTCTAAACAAGAACTATATGAGATCTAAACCAAGACCAAATCAGAACAAATTCTAGAGAAGACTGTATAAACATGCATCTGTTTTATTTACAATTTTCAACCACCATGTCAAATATTAAAATTATCACTAAAATAATAAAATAGAAACGGCCCAAAGATAGAACCAACTTAAGAAAATCATGACTAAAATGTAACTTTTAGACACAACACATTATCATTGAAGTCCCTAACAGGATAAATGATGTAAATGTGCTGATATCACAAGAACAATCATTGCTCAATATATTGTACGTCGGCTTTGATTGGCTAAAACTGCAGGATCTAGTTGCCACCTCAACCAATCACCTCCAAGTAACCTTCTCAAAGTCCCACCTTCTTATAATAAGACGTTCTAGATTGCAATTGTGTCAAACAACATATGAGCTCTTAATACAGAACATCATTTATACATATTGTATAGTTCCTAGAAAGTATGAAAACAAAGCATTATCATATTTGAAGTATTTTTCTGAAGATGCAGCTTTTATTTTCAAACGTACACTCAGTACTTTTGCTATTTCTGTGCCGTAAACAGAATTTGTGCTTACTTTATGGTATTTACTGTACATCAAAAACTGCAGTGTATTGCTGTTAAAAATATGAAATATGAGCCGTGTCCGATCTATAATAAACACAAAGAGCCACAGTTGGGAAGCATGGAAACTAAGAGATGCTTCACCATGTTTGGTACAAACTCTAGGAACTACCAGTATACCTGTTTCAGCTGATCTCAGAGGCCTATGGGGTTCACATGGGGTTTAAAGGTCAGGTAGATAACTAGGACATAGTCCATTTACTTATGAACCAATAAAATAATTTTTACAGCCCCTCTGACAACCACCACCAAACTGCAATCGCACAATGCCATTCATACGTTGGTAATCTGGGTTAAGTGCCTTGCCAAAGGACACAGCAACAGTATGCACAAGTTGGAGCAAGATTCAAACCACCATTATTATTAATTTCCCAGCCTATGGACCAAGGGTACACCACACATTTACTCACAAGAAGAACCCACAGTAACATAGGGAGGACACGCAGACTACACTCAGAAGGAGGTGAACCTTGGCGAGTGCCCAGGGGCAGCGCTGAAGATCATTGACTGGAGCTTACCTCAGCTATTTGTCTTGTTGTGGGACACACGCCACGGACAGTAGTTAGCAAACTGCAAGATACAATTACAAATCTGGGGCTAAACCAGGTCTAAACTAGGTATAAACCAGAGCTAAACAAGATATCGGTACTGCTGAAATGGACTCAGCGAGATGAAATTGGATCTGTGTGCAGATGTGCTGTCTCCTGGGACCTGCTGCTCTGTTGTTTTGTTTTTTGATTAAATTCCTTTGTCCCATGTTAGCATCTGTGTTAGGGTGCTCTGATATCCCATCTATGGGGAGTGTGGAGGGCTAATGAGGCACATAAACCAGATGATCCTCCACCAACAGCATTATAACTTATATCAAATTCAGCACCATGGGCAGGAAGGCATCAATTATACCCCTTTGGTTCTCAAAATTTGGTAGCCTCCCAGTAAATATTTGTCTCTCAAATATGAAAGGATCCAGGTCTATCCCAGAGAGTGAAGTCTAAACTAGGTCAAAACAGAGACTAAGTCACACCTAAAACAGGTCTAAATTATGAGAATATCCAGTCTAATCTAGATCAAAACAGAGACTATGGCAGATCTAAAATCAAGCTAACTAAACTAAATCAAGACATAAGCAGGTCTATATTCAGACTTATTCAGGCCTCAATTGTGATTGAATATAGCCTAAACCAGGTCCCTCTACCAAAGCCTTGCTAAAGACTCCTTAGTACCACTAGAAAGAGCCCAAGTACTAAAAACCCCACGGCCTAGACCGCACCTAAGACCAATAGTTGTTGGGACAACGCACTGGTGTGTTGTCTCTGCCCTAAACCATCCATAGGGATCACTTATTTCATTCGCCATTCCTCTCATCAGATATTTCTAAATCTTGTATTGATTCAGCCCAACTTTATTTTCCTGTGTGCTGCAGTGCTAGCCTTGGTCCCAGCAGACATCATTAGGGCTAGCTTGTTCTAAAGTTTGTCCAGTAAACAGTGGACACCTGAATCAGAATGTTTACTTTACCATAGGCCGTTTCGGAGTTCATCACCAAGAGATGCCCTCAGGTCCGTCTTCTGCTTGTGGACTAGTGCGGTGAGATGTTTAGTTTCCAACATCAGATGTCGAAAGGGTAGATTTGGGCCCTTTTAGTACATCTGGTGACAGCCCATTGGAGTAAATCTAATGTAGTATCATTTAAATCCACAATTACACTTAATGTTAATGTTCATTTAATATAGTTAATACAAGCACTACAACATTTTCGAGTTTCAAACTGTGGTACTAGTACGTGGGCTCTGTCTAGTGGTACTCAGGCCTGGTTTAGTCCCATTTTAGTCTCAGTTTAGCCCTATTAGTCATGGGTTATACCTGGTTTAGTGCCAATTTAGACCTATTAGTCCTGGTTTAGTGCCAATTTAGTCTAACCTTGTGCTAAAAGCTGGATTCTCGTGAGATTTGTAGATTTTCAAACTCTTGAAAATCCATCTTATATCGATCCTGTTGATCCATCTACTCCACCAGTGGTGCTGACCAATCATGTGGAAGTATTGGCGTGAGTAGGCGGGCTTTAAGTTTGCTAACAATAACAAGCTTTTTAGCAAAACTTATTATATCGGCAAAACAACGATATTATGAAATCACGTTTGTCCACGTTCACAGATCCTACATGTACATATAAAGACGCTGAACTGGATTGACTTCTACAATTAATATGAATTAAGCAATTAATGAATTACTTCCAAAAACTGTGAACGCAATAACTCAAAAAGTATTTTCCAGATCTTTTTCAACTTTTGCACACAGGTACACGTCATGAAGACACTGAGATTGAGATTGACTAATTAATTCCCTGATGCACATTTATTGAGCCATTAATTCTGTTGAACACAAATGAAATTGCGTGAATTTTGGCACAGTGATCCAGGCTAGTGTATACTTCATGTACATAGGCACTTAATAAAGAATGCCTCTATAGCGCCCCCATGTTTATGACCCCTATGGGACCCTGGACACACTTACTTTGGCAGAGAGCAATGAAACTTGGTACAGTGATTCTCCACAGTGTACCCAACAT
>JAVQKC010137093.1:0-48661 GCA_036025475.1 Philypnodon macrostomus
AGACCCCTTCATGACTTCTAAGTGGGAGAAATAGCAAAATAGCAAGGTGTTCAAATACTTGTTTTCTTCACTGTATATATATATATATATATATATATATATATATATATATATACATACAATTGTTGTTTGTTTCAGTTCTGATGAAAATACAACCCTTCCTTGTGAAGAGTCACTTCTTTAGCCTCGACCTTTTCCAACATAAAATGCTCAGATCATCATTTTAAACCCTACAAGTGGTTGCTTCACCAATCACATTTATCACATTTCCCAAAGCTCTATGGTGTGATCATTCAACCACTGCTGGCTCAGCAGGGTCCCAGCTGTCCACCTGACGTAGACCTTAACAGACCACCATATGGACCAGTGTGGGCATTATGGCCCATGAAGTCCTAGTCTAATTATAACACATACATACAAGAAGAACATTAAAAAAGTCCCTTCGCCTTTTCAATGTATGTGGGCATCTCAGATCAATCTAAGCTCAGATGGCGTTCTTAGTGGTCGTTTACATGAACTACAACTCCCAACTTCCAACGAGAAAAACAAATCACCCCCACGATCTGAGGCGTTTAAGTTCACTGCATTTTTGGTGGTTGTACGACACATTAGAGACTAAACAAGTTATGTTTTCAAGTTATCTGACAAAACAGTATATGTCATTATACTAAATTATATACAATCTCACAGTTAAGATACACAAAACAAAACCTTTCGAGAAATAGTGTCAGTTGCAGTGGAAGTAGTGTCACCTAGGGCTTGTTTAATCAAATGTATTTCTGCATTATATGCTCGTTATTGTATTAGGCCTGGCCTACCATTTTACCTAGTTGACACTTACACCAGGCTAGATATTTCACTAGCCGAAAAAAAATTAAATAAACATTTGTCACCAATGCCCTGGCCAATGTGTTTTCCTATGGTCCGTGAAGGCAGCAGCGGTAGCAGCAGCAGCTCCGCATCAAACGGGTTCATTCAGTGAGTGGCCACAGCGAAGACAACAGGCTACCTCCCAGTCCTCTGTAAGTGCTCCATACACACATCTCCGCTATTTTTATTACTCAAACTATAACTTATTACCACATTTGGACATTTTCCGAAGCTAATCTATGTGGCTGATTCATCTTTAGACTAACTGTCGTGTTTGAGTTCTTTTTAAAGTCATCACTCAGACGTTTGTGAACGGCGTGCTCTTTTGTTCTCTTGGTTTACTTCTCGTTTGACAAAGGAGAGCTGGCTGATATTAAGCTTTAGCCGCTGCGACAGTGTTGACACCAGTGTCATTTGAGCTTTACTCTTTAAGGTGTCTTTATCTGTGGTTTCATTTTCTTGTGTGTATAACAATATCGTGCATTGAGTGCAGCGGTTCAAGAGTAAACTCGTCCTGTCATTGGTAATAAACGGTTAGAAATGCATCTGGCGCGTGTTTGAAACCATAGCTAATGTTTTCTTCTGGTTTTGTATGTTTTCTTATAGGATGCTGCAAAGCTATGGGACAAAGGAAACTAAACACATCCAGGCTGCTTTCTAACAAAGAGCCATGACATCACAACAACTTGGAGTTATTATACAGTTATGAATATTGTAAATTATTATTAGTGTTCAAAATAATGATTCTCATAAAAAAGTTTCCCTCCAAGATAATATTCTAGTTATGCTTTGGACTTCAGAGTTGAGATACCAGTGTCGTTATTGTTTAGTGGAGAGTGTTTTGAGCTGATGTTGCTGTGTGATCAGCTGTAGTAAGAAATGAATAGGAGATGCACATAACCAAAGGGGTCTAGTGCGCCCCAGTTTGAGTGGCAGGGCACAGTTTAGGCTCAGCGTCTCTCTGTGGTGTCCTCATGTGGCACACATCGCACTGAGCAGCACAGCAAGGAAGACCCATCTCCAGCTGCGCCATGTCGGACCACGACGAGACGGGAAGTGACTTGTCTGAGTCTCTGGAGATCCGTGAGCTCCAGGACCAGTATGTGGAACCAGAGAGTAGCTTCAAATCGAAGAGTTTGCCTATTCTGAATGGACCCTGTGAGCAGGACAGACAGGCAGATGATTGCAGGCTGGTTGTCACTCAGGTGGACCATAGCAGCCAACTCCAAATCAAAACTCCAGACTCAAGCCAGGCAGAGTCCCCTTCTTCTAGGACGGACTTCTCTCCCTCTGTGTCCAGCATGGTGGGCCTCAGCAGCTCTCTGCCAGTAGAAGGGCACAGAGGCACAGGGGGTAAAAAACTGGGCTTTTCCCTCACTAACCTGATCCGTATCCCGGCCAGGAAGTATGTGCGGGTCATCCTGAGGGACTCCCGCTGCTTCCTGTTCTGTATGTGTTACCTGACGTTTATCCAGTCCCTGATGGTGTCGGGCTACCTGAGCAGTGTCATCACCACCATCGAGAAGCGCTACAGTCTGCGCAGTTCCGAGTCTGGCCTGCTGGTCAGCTGCTTTGACATTGGCAGCTTACTGGTGGTCGTCTTCATCTCCTATTTTGGGGGCAGGGGTCAAAGGCCGCGCTGGTTAGCGGTGGGTGGTGTGATTATCGCTATAGGGGCAGCCTTGTTCTCTCTGCCACACTTCATCTCACCCCCGTACCAGATCCAAGAGATGAACTCCTCCGCGGGTCACGAAGGCCTGTGTCAGAGCGGCAACAATAGCGGCAGAGAACTGGACGTGGCCTCCTGCCCTCGAGACCAAGAGGGCAACGAGCACAACCTGTACGTGGCATTGTTCATCTGTGCCCAGATCCTCGTGGGCATGGGGTCAACACCAATCTACACTCTGGGGCCCACTTACCTGGACGACAATGTGAAAAAGGAGAATGCATCGCTCTACCTAGGTAAGAACAGCCAAATAATAGCACGAGGCATTGTGCCAGAGAGAGGAAAACACTTGCACAGTAATCCATTTTATTGCCTTGGCTGTGACTGACGTTTACAAAATGGTGTGAATTAATTTAGCGCACAAAGGCAATAAGGTGGCGACGAAACAATCTGAGCTTTTATTTGAAACATGCTGCTTTTAGGACTCAAGCTATTACCATGACTCAGTTTTAAAAGTCATTTAACCGTTTTGATTAATTTCAGATTGGAAACACTAGCTCACCACTGTTTAGCAGCTATAACACTTTTTATCGTTTATAGATCAATATTCACAGACGTTTACTAACCTGCATTGATTTACACAAGGTTATAAATCACATAAATAATATTAACGTTGAAATCATGTTTTTATTGTTGAATAATGCCTGGTATATGAACAATTAACAAACACGAACGAACTACTGATCTTTCACCACTCAATGCATAATAACAGTGTTATAATTGTTTTTCCTGAACTGAAAACTGACATTTTCTAGTTTGTGTCTTAATCTTTTCATTCAGGTTAGGATTAGGGCTAGATTATGATTTTATTTTTCTGTTAACCGGTGTGTATAAATATGACATAAAGAGTTGTTAAGAGTGATTTTTGACTGCACTTTTTACTAGTGATCGGCTCAACATCGGTATCGGCCGATATTTACATTTTTGACCAATATTGGTATCTGCCATAATATGCTATGACAGATGGACGATGTTAATCTGTTGTTCTAAAAAGATCATTTTTAATATTTAGATTTCAAAACTACCAGAGAAAGAAAATGCCATTGGAAATGTCAAACTTAAGGGTGACAAAATGTAATAAAAATAATAATTATGGATTAATAAATAAATGTAAAGCAGTTATGTATATGTAGAGTTGTTCATTTCAAGAAACATACCCGACTAAAACATGTTTACAATATATCGGTATCGGAATCGGTATCGGCCAAATTGGTCATTGAAAAATCGGTATCGGCCAAGAAATTTCATATCGCTGCATCCCTACTTTTTACCATTTGAATTGCTCACGTGTGTACATCTGCGTACCTAATCCCTGAGAGGTCAAGAATGCTATTATCCCGCCACGTTCTGTCCTTTTTTTTGTAATCTCCGCGGCACGCCACCTCTGCACCGCACTGAGGTAAATACACCGACTGCAATGTCAAGGCTGGACCAAAAGCACCTGAGAGAGCCGGCAGCGTGGTGGATCCAACATAACTGGGTTGCAGATGATTAATGTTCCAGTGCTGCATATTTGTGTGTGTGGTTAGGACCAGCAGATATACTACCTCCACTGTCCTCAAGCTTGTATAAAAGCACCCAGTTCTCATAGACAGTGTTAGATTGTGAGCTTTATACATTTAAACAGAGCTATTTGGTTGTTTATCACATGTCCCTGGGCATCTCTATGCGTTATTGGCCAGACACATTCTGCGTGTGCGCCATACCTCAAGGCGATCGTAAATGTAGAACTGATCCTTCCTTCTTTTTGAAGTGGGGCAGGGGGGTTACTGGGATATGGGGCGCCCCTCAATCTGCTGCACTGAGTCACAAACATGTCACTGTCCCACTGACCTCTATATAGTCCCCACCAGCAATATGGCATCAGTCATTATTAATGTAGTGTTTGGCAAGCCATGTGCACCCTCATAATTTGTTACTATTTTTTATTGACAAAAAAGGGTTTGAACATTTCATGAAAACAGATCATTTTGAATTTGATGGCAGCAACTTGTTTACCTTATAACAAAGGCTTCAAAAAGCTGAAATAGAAAGCTGACAATCATTTTGCAGTGAATTAAAGTCAACTCCACACTGCTCAGTAACATGACTGGTTTGGGTGTACGATATGGCAATTAGAAAAACCTGTGCAGGACGGCCTGGTAATCTGGGAAGATAGTGCTACAGTGCTTTCATTTATGCATTTATGCTCTGTTCATATTAATAAAACAAAGGGAAATAAATAGTATTGAGTATTATGATGAACATTGGATCAGATGTACATTGAACTTATAGTTAAGTTTTTTACTTTGTACAGTGTCCTGGGTATTCTGAAAGGCATTTATATTATTATTATTATTATTATTAAAAAGCTTTTTATGAAGATATTGAGGCAGTAGTAGTGGCTTAATAAAATTGTGATATTATATGTTTACCATATTGCCCACCCCTATAGGTATAGAAACAGCCGTCTTGATTAATTGTAGTATAGATTATTGTGATTTTCAACATTCCATCCCTTTTTGAATTTGTCTTTTTGAATGCCATGCTGTCATGTTGGGCTGCTTGGACAAAACAAAGAAATGCCACACATTATTATCCACAGCTCTGACAGCTTCTCGTCACCACTACGTTGCACATGCTCTGGAGCATATTTGCTATTGAAGGCTCTCCCCGTTTGCTCGGCTGCCCTCAAGACCCTGTATTGATCAGTTTACTGCATCACAGGGAGGGCGCTGCATAGTGTGAAGCTGTGGAGGAAAGAAAGCTGAAAAATAAGACCTTAGCCAGAGGCGTACTTTGCCATTGCAAGAAAATAAGGTGCTTTGTGTCAAGATGGACCATTATGTCTATCAAGAGCAGTGATTGTAATTATAGCTAAAAGTACTCTGTGACCTTGGTTAGTTTTGTTCTTAGCAATCATACATGGACAACGTGTTCCTAGCATTTGGCAAATACAGACGTGTTCGCACATGTCAAGTTAGCTGTTATACCGGTAAATTGACTTGATTTGCATTTGAGATACTTAAAATAGCCCTGGTCACTCAGCTCTAGGTTGATTATACAGATGTTTTGACACGATCTGGTGCACGATTTAGCCACAGGTAAAAGCTAACTTGTCAAGAATGTTCTTGCTCTTGGTTATGATATTTAAATGGCTATCAAAGACACCTTTAATATATTCAAGTCAAATCCGAACTGAAATTAGAAAAATGTAGGTCTCCCATACCTTTTGGAGGCTTTCCCCATTGTTACCTAGAGGGGACTTCTTTTTTTTTTTTTTACCCCAAACCCATTAGTGAAAATCCCATCTCAATTTGCAATGGCCCAAAAGGGAGGAGTTGCCTTCTTTGTAGGACAATGCGGTTTACACTGTGGGGTATTTCTGGTGCCCTTGGAGCCACTGTGTGTCTGTTGTGTAGTTGCCTGTAGTGTGTGCCTTTTTGTCAGGATGTTATCATTGTGTTGGGGCACATTCCTCCAATAGTCTATTCCCCAGCATTGGCCCCATGGCACTATGGTCATCTAACCACCGTGGCATCTGAACTTCATCTCAATCAAATTATTTTCTTGTGCTTGTACAGTCGCTATCTTATAAAAGGAAGAAAAATGGTGAATAGTCCTGAAATAACCACTACTTCTACTTCTGTCTTCATCCCACTGTGACAGATTTACAACATAGCATGCCTCATGTTACTATGGTGAACACTACTCTGAGCCTTTCTATGTGAAAAGCCACTCCATTTTGTGTTAAGGCAGCTCCTCACCACATGTGAAGGTTTGTGTGTGTTGAGGAGCTCTGATCAATCAAGAACAATGTGCTCCAGCCCACAGATATGAATGATAAGTGATAGCTTCACCGGTAATGACGTCTGTAATGTTAGCAGTGCTGAGAAAATTGAACTGGTGTTTTTGAATAAGGAGTTACTTTTAATTAGGTGAATGCACTATTATTACACTGTAATAATATGAGCATACCACTAAAAACATGTACAATAGTTCCCCTGTTGGGGCCAGGTCTCCCCTTAAAAAGAGATTTCCTGGTTAAATAAAGGTCATTTTGTAGCTCAATATAATCATTATATTAATAAAAAGTAATGGCTGGATTTGTGCCTCACTGAATAAAGCTTCTATTCTTGAGTTAGAAGGGACCATGTTCAAGTCCCGGTCTGGTTACTTTTTTGTTCTATTGCGAGATCAGGCTAAGAACAAGTGAACTTATTAAACTACTGGAAAATCCTGTGCATAGAATCAACAAAATGTCAAACCTATTTACATAATCATCAAAAAGCAGACTTGTCAAACTCAAGCCTTGAACGAGCGAAGTTGCAAAAACACCCCTTTTATTAAATACATACATATACAATTCAAAACTTTCTTCTACCATTTTCTGTCACCTGCACTCTGCTGCCTCTTTACACGTGCAGACCCTTTCACACAGGGATAAAGTTCATTGACTTGTCCTAGCTGACGAACGCTCTCTGCCTGTGCATTAACTAGTTTTTACTGAAGTAACATGCCGCCTCGTGCATTATTAATCTTTCATTAGACGTCTTGACATGGCTTCTAGTTCATGCACAGTGGGCTGTAGAGGAGTGAGCTGTGGGTTGTTTATTTACTGAGGAGGTGGGAAAGGGTTGGTGTCAGCATGTACATAGGCTGCACAGTCACATATGTGCGGGCCAGGGGTGCGGTGGTGGAGCTCTCCCATCCAGACAAATTTAGAACAGTTGCTCTCTGTCCTTCTTGACGTGGCATACAGTACTGTGGAAATGTTTCAGAGTTGAGAAATACAGTAAAGTACTAATGGTTTCACAAGATGCAAAGTGAGCAAAACATGGTGTCTGGATCATCATCTGGATGCAGGAGTCTGTCTGGGACTCTGATGAAATGGTGGGAAGAACCTGTCTGTCCTTCAAAAGTGGACTTTGGCAAGGTGTAGCCTCATGACTGGATTTAGATGATTCTCCCGAGCCCTCACTTTGTAAATTGATGAAATGATGAGTAAATTAATTTCTTACTTTTAAACAGCATGTCTTAAAACCTGCCTAAAACGTTTGCACAGTCCTGTAGCTGTACCTCACTATCATCTTCTCACATTATCAGCCAGTTCTATCATACAGTCACTTTCGTTAAACAGTGTGTCCTGTTTTGCTTAGTGGCAGCCAAAGCAAATGCAGATTGCGTGCATACACAAAAGCAAACACACAACTCCCCAGAGATGCATTTTGTGCCCCTTCAGCCTGACGGATCACATTTCAGGACAACAAGGTACATGTTCGGCTTGCTCACAAACTGGCACACTCATAGACTCATATAGCCTCTTCCGGTTTCACCACTGTCCCGCTGGTACATCTTTGAATGCTGACAATGAATTTACTTAGGTATGTGCAGCTGTCTTTCCACTACTGGCTAGGGCTGCACATGTATTGCTCATTGCCAAATTGGCAAACACAAGAAACGCAATTTCTCATCAAAAACAATTGCCCTTAAAATAATTGTCCAGTCTGATAAAAAAAAATGTTGTGGCTGAAGAAAATCACTCTAATTCTTCCTAATTTATCTCTGTCCTAGATAATCCTGATTTCACCCAATTTTGAAAAATAAACCCAACATTTTCTATTTTTTGCTTAAAAATTCCTTCAGTTTAGTTGAAAGAAATAAAACTTGTATTTGTCCCACAAGGGGGATGTAATAGAGACAAAAAATAGCTATGGTAATCATATGGTACTATAGACATATACATATACAGTGTATAGTAGTGTAGATAAATACTGGTAGATGTAGAAATATTGCACATCATTATCACAATACTCAAACATTGTTTTTTTCTGGCCTCTTGAATCATTCAGAAGGAGTGATGGATAAAGTCAGAAAGTAAAAAGCGTGGGAGTCAGTTTTCTTCCCAGCGGCTGCAGTGGCTCTATCTGTAACACACGGACACTCACGGGAGGCATTGCTTAACCTTGTTTGCTGATGACTACTGGCTATTTTTCAGTGTTGTGGCTTCGGTTTGTTTTGACAATGTGGGAAGGTTCCTGGGGAAATGCCACAAGAGCCGTCTGTGATAGCTGGGGCACTTTGTCTTTTTAACTACGTTGAGTTGGCGAAAATGGCATTGTTTCTTTGTTGCTTGTAGCACTTCGGTCCACTAAATCCTCCTTGATCCCTGGCTTTTCCGTGGCTCGAGCTAAAATGAAATAATGTTCCTGAAATAGAAGTGAGGCAGGTTTATTGGCGCTGATTAGGGATTGGTTTCTCATCTATTCAGCTTATGTTTTAGATGGTTAGTTAAGTTGAGCTGGGCACAGCCATTGACATCATGAGAGCTGGACATTCATTTGGACAAATAATGGTGTGTTCCAACTTCCAGTTGTCCTCGGGAGTTGAGAGTCCCTTATTCTAAAAGTCATTTGAACGCCCATTGTGGTGACAATTCACACTTGAAAAATCCAATATGGCTGTGCCATATGTTCTAAAAACGATCATATGTTGCTGCTAATCCTGCTAACTACTACATGAACTTGGATAAAATCATTTATATCAAGGTCCAAAGTCCAACCTCCGAGAACCAGCATCAGAGTGCCTAATTTGTTCAGCTGGGAGTACATTCTAAGTGCGTCACCATATTTTGCTTCCTTATCTGTTAAGTGTCTCTATCAAACCTATTTAGTGATTTACAGCTACTGTTATAAAACAAGAGATCACTGTATGTTCAGCGCCCTCCATTCATTTTAACCAGGGTTTTATTTGGTGGTCTTGGACACGGATCTGCTTTATGTTTTCTTTGATTAGGCTAATCAGTGCTGAGACAAGGCATACTGTCCACTGCTTTTGTGTCCTGTCAGGAAATGACAGTGTCAACAATTACCAATCATTTACTATCAGGGCTTACTAACCCGAGGTGGTGAGGTACTGTATGTCCTTCTCAAAAACAAGACTTCAAAGTAATGTACATCAGATATTCACAAAATGTTCCAGCTTAAATGCATGCACCCACGCAGCCCTTCAAGTCACTCCTTATGTGTGTCTGGCCCTAGAGGTTTTTAAGTGCTATTTTGCCTGAAAGAAGTGAAAAAACATGTACTCGTGTTCAGTGCCCACTTAGCAGCTGACAATTGTTCTCCCTGACCCATGTTCTAGATTGAGAGTGACGGAAGAAGAGCCTCTGAGGAAAATGGCATTTACATAAAACCAATCTTCACTTATATATAACGAATAATCTGTTTGCTTTGTTCATTTATAGACAGTTTTTTGTTATAATCAGTGCTATTGCAATACTCAAAGTGATTTCAATAAACTAGAATTAAATTGTTTTTGTCCATAGGCTCCACCCTCTAAGCACTGTTTCTAGGCAGGAAGCTCATATCCCTCCTATCAGCCCTGACCTTCTGATTGGTCAGATATTCACTTGTGTTGTGTGGGTTATGGATGCAGAATTTGTAGAATGATGGAAAGTAATTAATAACTTTAGGTAATTTACAACAGCAGGACATTTTTTGAGTAGATCTTTTGAGATAACAAGTAGTAGACATATTAATTTCATCATCATACTATCCTGTGAAGATGATTTTATATATATATATAAATATATATATATGGCTTAGGGTTCTGTGACACCACTGACCTTTTCTCTAAACAAAAAGCGCCTAATCCAGTAAAACAAAGAGTACAACTCCAAAGAGCTTAAGGGTTTTTTTATCGTTACATGCTAATACACTCTGTCCTGTTTACATACGCTTACTTAAAACTGCTGCATGCCCCTTTCTGACCTTCAGCTGTTGCCCGACTTTTCTGACTGCACAGAGTGTTAACCCATGTGTGTGTGTGGAGCTTCCTGGAGGGACAGCAGCCCACTTCACAAAGAGATGGATGAGTCTGACCTCTGCCTGTGGGTCCGTTAGCTAGCGTGCACACTGACAGACTCCACACACATGCCCGCGGTGCTGAGAAACCGCGCTGCCCTGACCACGATGGACACTAAATGTAGCGTTAAGCTGGTTGTTGTTAAGTGAGACATTGGGAGGACATTGTTTTGACTAGGGTTGTCTGCACACGTTAGCTGAGGATGTTTAAGGGAGCTCGTGGGAAAGCATGTTTAGCAAAAAAGTAAAACAAGTAAAACAGTAGCTCGATATGTTCAGGGGAGTACTTACTATTACTGGTGTTGTGATGAGAATAGTAATATATTGTATTGTAAAATGAATACATTACAATACTATTACAGTACTAGTGAAAGTATTGCAAAAAAATATAGACTTCAATTTAACCAACTCTTTAGTGGTTCTGTCCTGGTTTAGACCGTCTTTTTTCTAGTTTAGTTCTGGTTTAGTCATGTCACAGTGTATCTAAAAGGGTACAAATATTACTATATCACAATTGTTATCAAATGTTGCTTGTTTTTCTACTATTGTGCAGCCCTTATGTAGTAGGATTATAAGATGTGTACTTCTTCCACCCCTCGATATGTTGTTGCTATGCTCACCTCCATGATGCTAATTTCCCTATATCTATTGTTCCGGTTGCTGTCTGTTTTACATTTTGAGGGGCCTAACTGTCAGTGGACCGGAGGGCTGTGAATGCAGGGGAGCAGCTGTTAAAAGCTGGCAGGTCGCTCGCATAGGGGTTTTGTGTGTGTTATTGTGTGTGTTTGCATGTGTGTGTATATATGTGTGCACCTGCAGTGGGGGCGGATGAGGTTTGTAATGCTTTGGGGGTTGTCATGTGGAGCACGAGGGTAAGTGTCTGTTGAAGGCAGGGTTGGCGTTGCTTTGTTTTCCTGCGAGCGTGCTCTGGTATTTGAACATCTGTGGCAACACTAGCTCTGTATGCTACTGTATGCATCAGCTGCAAATCCAGCTCCAGTGAGCCACTTTTCTTACCTGCAAACAATATAAACTATGATAATGGGGTTGTTTGTGTCAAAGAGGTGCATGGCAAACATCATAATTCTTGTTAATTGTGTAATCACCTCTGGCTTTATCCTTCATGATACTACCAAGTCCAATCTGGTCTATGTTGTCACACAGCTTTCACTGAACACACAATACTCAATGTCTCAAAATGTAATTAATTTGTCCATCTAAACGGTTCATAACATTAAATAGTACATGATGTGTGAATCATTTCCCCTGTCCTCATATAATTGAGTTGCTGAATGCAGCACACCAAGGCTTTATAGTAATCTGCATTTGGATGACTCACTGCCTTTTTAGAAGCTCTGGCACTTCCACAGATGAAGATGCCAGATAATTGGCCAGATTCTTGGCTTTGCCACCGCAGACCATATTGCTGTCCAATTCCAGTCAATGAAAGATGCTGAAAAGCTGCAGGTGCACCCTTCTGCTCCTAAATGGCACACTTACTACAGAGTACAGCAGCATGGTTTTACCCCCGGACGAGATATCTCATTCACTGCTCTGCATCAGCTGCCACCCTCTAAAACACTGGAGCTTAATCTATGCAAAGACAAACACACAAAGGGCTAACAGACTTGTTGTTAGATACACTATACACTATCGTCTGTGTGCTTTGGCAAGATATGTTTACAAGCAGACAATAAGGTTCTGTCTAAATTGGCTGTAGACTGTAATGACTTTAACCACTGTAACTGTCCAGACTTCCTCAATATAATAACTCTTATTACCGGCACAGCCTGGGAGCTTTTATTCAGAAATGTCTGAACCCAGTTAACTTGCAATGAATAATTCTACTCAAAAATAGAAGCTGTGAAAATGTCAGGTAAGAAATAACCGGCTCTGATATAATGGTTGCAAAAATCTAATTTGCACATTACTTTTTGTCTGTCATTCTGTCACTAAAAGAACAGTGGGCCTTTAATTGTCTTAAGAAGTGATTTAAGTTAAATAGATTTCCAACTGTCTAATACATAATGCCATATAACGTTCCTCCTCCTCTGACCAAGCCTTGACTGACACTAAAGTGAAATTGCTTTGTGCACTCCCTTCATTCACCTGAACAACTCCCCTTGGCGCTGAGAGAAGCAGGGACCAATCTCAAAGTATATGGTGTATCCCTGCCCACTCATGCCAGCAATGCCAGTTTATGTTACTACACTGCAGATCTCCTGTAACTATTGGCTCAAAAACACGTAACCTAACTTTATGGGACTCCACTATTCCCTCCACTTTGACTTTAAACCTTTGTAAAGCTGACAGTGATGGATTAGGAGGCCCCAGTCACATGTGGTAAAAAATGAACAAGCTGCTGACTGACCTTATGCATCACTAGCTGGTTCCTGCTTTCATCACCAAGTTACTCTTTATTTTTTAGGACTTTGCCTTTTTGGATTTCTTTGCTTCGCAGTGTCCGCCCAGCCCCCGTTAAATGCGTCTTTCACATCAGCATCGGCAGCACATTTGTGGGATTTTTGCTGTCAGGTTAAGACCCGCAAAGTTCTTAGGCTAGCATGAAAATCAGCAGAAAATGGTCATTGGTGGGAGCACTATAGGAATCGGTGACCCCATGCAGAAAGTGTACGTCATAAGGAGTGGGTGGTTGGGAATCCCATAGGAAACACCTCAGGAAGAAAAAGTGCTGCTGTGTTAACATTGGATTAATGCAGCATTTCATCTTCTTCAAACTCCTTGGTATGGACTTTTATTGTACCTAAAGTGCGATTTTGAGGGTTTACTGTCAAAGCAATATTGCACTATACAAGTCACCAAACCCAAGTTCATCTGGCTCACTTCTTTTCATTGCTCCACTTCTTCAGGTCCCTTAATTTATACCCATGGTTGAGCCAGCATATAATCCTTTTTTTGGCTGACTTTGGCTTGGCTGTTTTTTTTCAAGAACACCTGTGTCCAGTCCTTATTGTTGTCTCATTATAAGTGGAAGCGACATTATATACGAAGATAAAAGATGTGAACAATTCCAAAAGACAATATCCCAGGCCAAAAGTCATGTCTCTTACATTGTTATTCTTCATAATTCATGCTGACAGTGTTCCATCACACTTAAGTTGTCTGCCGTACTGCACCGTCGCCTCCAACTGCAGCTGGGGAACAACTAAAAATAGAGAATCCCTTCTGTTTTTTTTCTTCTCTTTTTCTAAATATTTGATTTTGTGAGCTCGGGGAACCTCTACCTAGAACGTAAACCAGCTCTCATGAAGTCAGTGTACTGTTTGGCTTTTCCTGAGCTGTGACAAAGATTTAGGATTACTGCGGCATAGAGAGTAGATTTGATAGAAAATCACACATCACAAGAGAGCTTTTTGAACGTTGTTTTAATGTCTGAGCTGCTATCGCTTGCGTACATCATTTTATGGGCCACATCTTCACCCGTCATTGCCGCGTCCTCGTGCGCGTCTCGTCATGCAAAAGGTTCTCAGATTGGATAGCCTAATGCAGGGGTGGGCAAATTGCGTCAAACGTTTTGTCATATTTTTTAAATGATAAAATATTGCCAATTTATCACGCACGTTGTTATAACCTGCAGTAACCAGTTAACTCCACATCGACCTATGTTTTCACTGAGGTCCGGCTGTATGTCTCATTTGTCAAGAAATATCAGCCGGCCCACTTGGCACATTTTTAAACCCCATGTGGCCTTGTGAGTCAAACCTTGCCCACCCCTGACCTAATGATAACCCTAAAGGAGACCTATTATACAAACCTGCCTTGTTACTATGCTAAAATATGTTCTTGTCAAAAACATGCTGGGAGGTATATTTTGTTTTAACCATGTTTAATGAATTCTGTTTGCTTCAGTCGTTGCAGTGGCTGTAAAGGATTAGAGGGTGTTGTAGCAAATCTTAGCTTTTTCAGCAGAGAGGAACAGCAGCTCGGATATTTACATCATCATTAAAAAAAGTTTAAAGTGCTCAAAATGTGCCCTTGTGACTAGTTTTTATACAGAAAGGCTTATCAGTGAATTATCCGGAACTGAGGGCGGCCTGACTTTTAACTAACTAACTACTTTTCCACTTTGATGTGGTCGTTTTATGCATGAAGTCACGTCTTCTTGATAAAGTATTGGCTGTACCAGTGTGTGCTGACTTCTCGTCAGGATCAAGGTTCTTAACTTCCATTAAAATATTTGACACATTCTGTCTGTATTTGACTGTACAGTACTTGGCCCTGTTTCTTAAGCTGTCTGTCATTATCCTACCACTATTCAGTTCAATCTGCTTCATATTTCACTAATTAGGTTGGAGAGTGACAATATAGTGGATTGCTGCACCTGTTGGCACTGTGCTGTGTCAAAGGGGGTACAACAGAGTAATATTTAGACTTAATCTGCCAGTTAAAAGACTAGTTTTTAGACTTTGTACTGCAGTCTAATAGACGACTGGCTCACATCAAAATAAAGTGTGTTACAGTAATCCGGGCGACAAAGGCATGGATTACTGTTTCAAAGTGCTTTTGTGCAAGAAAATGCTTTACTTTAGCCAGCTGCCTCAGGTGGAAAAACCTGGACGTCACCACTGGTCTAATCTGGCTGCATCAATTTTAAAAACCACAATTTTTTATTTCAGTTTTAGATCCTGTAGAAACCTGTGCTGAAAGTTGGATATATCCCAACCACTGTCTCATTGATAGTAGCAGTTCCCTTATCACTGTTTTTGACACTCTTGGGCTTGGTGACGCCTGTCCTCTGTCCATCTCTTGCCGAGGTGTTACAACTATTGTAATATCTACAATATATACATTTTTCAAACAATTTGTTTAAAAACACATCTTATGTACCATGTGTCCAGGCCCTGGTCCAGCTCGTTCCTTTTCTGCTCATGTTTGAACACGCTCGACCAGCTTATATTATTCAGTCAAATAGTTTTTTCTTTAAGATTTCTAGTCTTACCTCACTACCCATGTCTCATGACCTGTCTGACTGCTCTTCTGTGAACACTCCACTTGATATTCTTCCTATATATATATTTCTTCCTATCACTGACATTTCTTATGAAAAGACCTATAACCCTATTTTTTCACCTAATGTTTAATGCAAACCCCTATAGTCGTCCAAGCAACCATCACTAGAGAGCAGAGAGGTGCTCATGTGAGTGTGCCTTGTGTGTAGTTGTGTTCACTTTGTATCTAACCAACTAGTGCATATTAATCCATTTGTCCCACTGCCCTCATGCTGTCTCTGTGTGTGAGGCCATGACAATGTGCATGCCCTTTGGCTAAAACTGTAAGGTAAGGACTTGTAAGAAGACACTGCCTCGTCAGCAAGTTGCCATGACAATGCTATCGTTCCCCCATTTCATTGTCTTTTTCACTCGGGAAGGTCATGTGACTGAATTGATCCCTAGAACACTGGGATACATGGAGCCGGCCCTCTCTGGCCCTCGTTGTCTTTCTAAAAGCAGCAGTTGAGCTGCATACATCATCTGTCTTCAGCTGTCAGCCCCAGCTTCACGTCTCAAACATCGCAGTGTGATGTAGCAGCAGGCTCTTCTTAAATGAATGCTTGAGTACATTATTAAACAAAACTGCTTATATTTTCCTGACTCAAAGTGCATTTATTGCTTGTGTGGTATAACATGCTAAATAAATCTGTATGACAGAGCTCTGAGTTTTGCTGTGATAACAGAATGATCACAACCTTTAGAAGTTACAGCCCTCTGTAGAAAAGTATTTACAAATCCAAGGTTGTTTGCGTCCATCCATT
The DNA here is from genome assembly GCA_036025475.1 of Philypnodon macrostomus. Classification (NCBI taxonomy): domain Eukaryota; kingdom Metazoa; phylum Chordata; class Actinopteri; order Gobiiformes; family Eleotridae; genus Philypnodon; species Philypnodon macrostomus. The sequence goes on from JAVQKC010137093.1 coordinate 16,214, forward strand.
CTGACTTGTTTGGAGGCTGGCTCGGCATTGGAGGCTAATAGCCAGGAGCAGCGCTACATAATTAATTGAAACTAAGTTTCCAGTCAGAGAGCAGAGAGGGATTACAGGGCCAGTCTCATACCTCTGCACTTTGAAGGAATGCATTAATAAAAAAAATACAAAACCACAGAGACCTTCTTCACACAGATGTGAGCATAAATAAGCTTTGATTATATTTAGTGCATGATAAAAGAGAGAATTATGGCCTCAACCTTTTACCCTCTGACCTGGCCGTGCAGGTTTGTTTTACCCATAAAATTGAATCTGTTTTATTAAAAAGCATGATGAGCTGACATTAGTTTGGCTATTGCTGAAATTGATTGGTAGTGGGTCTGACTGCTCTCTTTCAGTTTATGGTGTGGCTGGTGTCTCAGGGGTCTGAGCGCTGAGGAGAACAGAAGGTCAGCAGATGATGGTGGGGGTGGGCTGCATCTCCGACGCCATTTTATTTTTATTCCTCAAATTCCATTTAGTGTCAGGCTATGAACAAAATCACAGGTTTACGGCAGAATACCACTATTTATCTTTTAGATTTGTTTAAATTTTATCTGGAATATGTTAAAAATTAAGAAACTTAAATCACTTTTTTCACCCCCTGTCCCAGTAGCCACCTTATTATGTTTGTACAATATATTGGAGAATTATTTTTATCGCTGTATTCCAATTATGTTATGATCTGGTCACAGGATTTTTCACTGTTAAAAGAAGCGTAATAATTTAGTGCAATATATACAGCCCTACACCTGAGTATTGACAGCTCATCATTTCTCTATCCATTCTTTAATAATATGTTCTCATTCATGCCTGCAGCTCTGAATGAGACAGTGTGTTCTGGTTCACAGTGAGGAGGAGACAACAGAGCCGCACCGGTCTGTGAAGGTTACATATGAGAGCCCTGCTGCTGAATAAGCTCTATCACTCAATTACATACAGCAGCATCAGACACCACTGCACACGGCTCCCTTTCACCCCCATCACCCTTAAGTAGGGGCATAGTTTCCCTATAAAATCTATAAAATCTTCCCCCTTAAAAGTAAGTTATAGTATAAACCACTTGGACTAAACCAAGAGTATAAACTAGGTCTAAATAGTGACAAAGTACAAAGCACCTAGTCTTCCCCAGCTTGGTCCCCTGAACACATTTGGGGTCTAAATCCTACATTTGTCCCTGCCTCAGAGGCTTTTATTTCTCTCATATGTCCACCATTGTCCCCGCTTGATCAGGTTTATTTCTTGTTATTGAGAAAAATCCCTCTTTCCTTGGCCATCTATTGCACCGTGGACATTAAACACTAAACTGAGGTCAATAATTGGCCATAAAAGCTTTTCACCTTGCTGCTTCACTTTACCCTTGATACAGTCGCACCTCCCCGTCACGTGCCACTGGGCATGTGCTTGATGTGGGCTCAAGATTCAGAGGAAAAAGGCTGACCTTGGTTGACATTAGCCACCCAGCTGAAATGGATGCCGTGGTACCTCTAAATGGTTTACCATGTTAAATGAATACTTAATACATTTACCAACACTGTTTGTTTAAGATAAAGCTTGTCAATTAGTCTTGACTTAATTGTTGATAATATATGCATCATTTTTTTGTCATGTATTACTTATAATGTGGTATAATGATAATATTATTGAGATAATCGTTTGTCAGTTGGCTTACACCTAGATCAGGACAGTTCTGATTGTAACTTGGTTTCATCTTGGTTTAGACCAGCTTTAGTCTTTAAACTTTCCCTGTTTCCCATTTACTGGATCAGACTAATGTTTGACATCTTACAATATGAAGAAGGTAAAAAACATATTCAGGACCACAAGTTGACTATAGAGGAAATGTCCCATGATTATTCTTGACTGCACTCATTTGAAATACCCTGAGAAAAAATATAGGAATACTTACTCCAGTACTTTAACTTACATGTTATATTTGACCAGTATGATCTGTACTTTCACTCAAGTACTGACAGTGAGTACTTTGTCCACCACTGGTTGTAAGTGCAATGAAAAGGCTCCCAATCCATAACATGTGCTGTATGCAGAGACATATGAAGCCTTTGACATAATGTCCTTCACGTGCGGATGGTGAAGGTCGATTGCGTAATTGTGTAAAGTGAGTGCGTAGGGAGCCATATCTCTTTATCTATATCTTTCTTATTGGCATGCAGCCCTTCTCTCTGGTGACGTTGGCCACAGCAGCCTGAGTGTGTGTTTGTGGGTGATGGAGCACTGCTGCTGTGCCAGCATATTCCTCAATGCGATGGCTCTGCCCTTCAGCCCTGGGCCGCAGCCTTTCGATACCTTCATCCCAAACTCACTGATCCTAAACTCCTGTGGCCCCGTGCCAAGCGGCCGGTGTAGGGCACAGAGTCAGGTTTATGACCCACTCTGTCCTCCAACCAGGCAGAACGCTGTTAATGTGATGGATGGAGTGGCAAGACGGCGCTTATACAATCACACAAGAGAGGGCTAAAAAATGTGAGCGCTCGGGGGCCTTCAGAAAGGGGAGAAAGAAGGCCAACCGGGAGCCCAGTGGGGGTACACCAGGATGGCCCAGTGCCTGTGGTATAAATGACAGTTAGTATGCTCGGGGTGTTATGTTTGGAGAGGGGAAGGGTCAGCACTATGAAAGGTGAGAGGATGGGAATAACTTTCACACAGAGATTCCTTTGTGTGAAAATCTATGAGCAGTTATACCTGGCTTATTCATCCCTCTCAGTTTTCTGTACTCTTGAAACCTTACATTTTTGATCTTTATACATAATTATCATCTTACAGAAAAAAATCACAACCTCTTTAACCTCCCATTGCACAAGGGGTGATTTTATTCTTCCATTATTCATCATTGTGTATCTGCATCCTCACTGTTCTCCATGAGGCATATATATAGGCATTTTAAATCTCTGCAATCCATAAAGCTTCTATTTCACCACATCCTCCGCCTTCCATCTCATGTCAAGCTCAAGTAAATGCATTGTAGGTTTTTGTGAGGCATTTTTGATTACAGGATGGAAACAATAAGATAAAATGTGCCGCCATCTTGCCAGTTTTAATTAATTGTTTACAGAGCGTGCCCACAGTAATATCCTGGTGCACCAAAATGACTCTCCAGCAGGATATGAGCCGTGAAAGGTGTTAAAAAGATGAAAAGCAGTCATCTTGAGGACAGGGAGAAAGTGGAGAAAGAAACAGTGAAAAAGGGAAGGACACATGCCTCAACACTGACATTTATGGGAACAGACACAGTAGCTCGAAGGTAATATACAAGTCTGTACAGGTCTATACATGTCGGCTCGGTAATATATACATTGTCTACTGCTTTACTTTCAGCAGAATTAAAGTAGAATACATTTTAGTACTTAGCTAAATAATACATTTTTGCAAATTCATTAAAAAAATCTAGAGAATATTTACAACTAACTAACTTTACTCATCTTTTTTGCAAATTTTGGTTCATTGATTATATAGTCTGTTAGCCAGGTAACGCAATCAAGGCTTTTTATAGAGCAATTATAATTGTTGCTGTACCATTGCAGGATAGGACTAGTTAAACCAGTTTTAGCCACAACGATCAGTTTTGAAATAGCTATTATTATTATTATTACTATTATTCTTTACCATTGTGAGATACAATAGTTTTTTGGCTATGTGTATACGCCCCCAATTTTGTCAACTCATCTTGCACTACCACTACCATTAAAAACTAGGGCCCTGGCAGTGGTCTGTATTGTTTTGTGTATTAAATGAATATCACTGAAGTTGAAGTTGCATAATAATGTGGCTGTGTTGGTATTTCAAAATTGTCTTGGGGGTGATGTAACTACCACATCTGATGTAATGACTTTTCAGTTTTTATTCTGACAAAAGAAATGTAGTATCTAATGATGTTCATCTGTGTTCCCATGTGAGTTATGTAATTAGACAAGGAGGCGTAGTGACTGGTGATGGTGCTGAGATGAGACACTTTGTGGACACGGTACACCTGCTGCCTCTGCACTGAAAACGTGTAAGAGTGAACAAACTGCCAGCGGGTTTTGGTGCCAGCGTGAATCCAAGAATGTGACATTTGAGAAACACAAACCGAGAAACCAGATAACTGTTTGCAAGAGCGGGTACCATGTGAGAAATTAATTTAGTGAAACGTTTTATTACATTTCTACGCAGGCGGCCTTCATTAAAAGATTATCCCACCCGCACACACACAAGTGCCTTGACGGCCGGCGGCGCTGTTCCAGGTGTAATTATAGAAAGTTTGCCCTCTGATTACCGCTGCTAAATGGCTTTGACTCGCGTCTCGCCTTCATGTCCGCGGGAGCTTTTTCCACTTGTCCAACCGGGGTTATCTAACTTTAATGAGTTTTTCCCTTCCTGTGGCAGTGTGTGACGGACTATGATTTGCTCACCTCAGTGGAGTTTGAACAGGAAAAAGCAGAAGAGTTTTCAATTCTGTGTGTGACTCGTGGGAGCTTTGAGACTGTTGTTACTGGGGTCCCAGAAATGCAGGCTCTGACCCGGGGGCAGTGTCGGTGCAGTTCGACTGCTCGGACAATGCACCGGGGTAATGAGCCGCTCGCACAGATGTGATTTAGACACTCGAATAGGACGGCGTCATTCAGAGAATTAATGAGGAAATAGAAAAGGTTAGAAAGGTCCTTTGCTTCTGTTTTAAGTGGTGCACCAAGAGATGGACAGAAAAGTCTTGAAAAGTATTGAAAGTAGGACAAAGTACATTCAAGAGTTGTATTTTTTCCAGTGAAAGCATTCATAATATGTACAGAATCCATCCATTTTCTTCACTTATCTGGGACTTGTGGCTTCTATACCACACCAACAATTACAACTGCAAAACTTACAAAATCTTACTTACTTATAAAGTTTTTAAAAGACAGATACCACCAGCAAACTAGTTGGTATAGACTTGGTTAATGCATTCCCTGTGTCATGCATAAGTGTTTTGTGTTATTGTTAAAAAGACAAACAAAAAGGTCTTTTTTAATGTGATTTTTCATCTCTTGTAGCTATCATGTACGTGATGGGGGCCCTTGGACCTGCAGCCGGATACCTGCTTGGAGGTGTCCTTATCGGCTTCTACGTTGACCCCAAGACCGTAGTCAACATCGACCAAAATGACCCACGCTTTGTCGGCAACTGGTAAACAACACAGTTCATGTGACGGCAGCGTGAGCTCTGACTCCAGTCACTCCCTTTGACCATTTCTGTCTTTACTTTCTCTCACAGGTGGAGTGGCTTTCTTCTATGTGCCATCGCCATGCTCCTCGTCATCTTTCCCATGTTCGCTTTCCCCAAGAAGTTACCTCCGCGTCACAAGAAGCGGAAGAAGAAAAAGATGGGCTCACCCGGCGACGTGTCCAGCGACGATGAAGTGATGAAGGAGAAATCCAGCACCAAAAGCCAGAACGTGTCCTCTTCTATGAGCTTCGGCAAGGACATAAAAGGTTAGCATGCTGTTCTTTTCTTTAGGTGTTACGCAAATGCTAAGCTATTGATGAACAAATGGCCCACAGTCTAATCAATGGCAGGATTAGTCATTTTGTCTAATACGGAGCGCTCCTTTGAGAACTCAAGTAAAGATCATATTGATTGTTGCTGGAGGATGGGATGGTTGTCTACACTGCAGCCTAATGAAGCAGCTAATTCACAGCCAGCATTGCCACGTTTGCGTTAAGAAATTACTAGGAACCAGGGCAAAGGTTAAACATTTACTTTAAATTCAATCTCCAAAAATAGATGCTGAGGTTGCATTGGTGCTTTGTTTAGCCAAGGAGGAGGAGCATAGGTACCAAACAAGTCATATGCACAAAAAGAGCTCCATGATCAAGACTTTGTGGAGTAGAAATTCACAACTCATATTCAAAATGAAGTATGTCCTATTGACATTCACTGGCCACTTTATTAGGTAGACTTTGAATCCAATAAAGCTTTACCTGGTGTGGTCTTCTGCTGCTGTAGCCTACGTTGTTGATTCTTGAGCAGTTTTTTCTTTAGCATATGCGCTAGGACTAAATTCTTTGGCGTTATGCACGGTGGTATTTGTATTTATGAGCAGGTAAATAGGTCTATCTAATAAAGTGGCCAGTAAGTGTAACTGCAACTCACAACAAGGCAGAGTCAGTACTATTATAAATGCAAATATGTCAACCTAAATCTGGTCAAAAAGCAAAATGATTATCAAACTATCACAAACAAGGCTCCTCTATTTCTTAGCTGCATAACAAACTGTGAAATTCCTTGGCTCTATAAATGTCAGCTGTGTAAGATTTTTCTTCTTTTTCTTCTGAAGCGGATTCACCGGGTATATCCCAGTGTTCCCAGGGAGATCCCTCTATGGTTAGATTCAATTGTGCTCTAGTATTTCCTGGTTCCCTCTCGCCTCAGACAGCTCCTTCCTCTGCATCTCTCTCTTTTAAATGAGCTCTCGAGGGAACTCAGTCACGTTTCTACACACAGGCAAAGACACTGCAGAGGAGCTAAACAGGCACACACATAAAAATAACCCTTATCATATACTGTATGAGGAAACTGCAGTGCGTATTAGTATGTGTTTAGTAGGCATGCACAACGTTATCTGCATGTATGTATGGCCATACTAATTGGACAGAAACTCAAAGCGATGATCTAATTAGAGCTTTGAATGAGACGTATGTTATGAGCCCGATTACATGTACCGGTAGTCTTGGTTTAGTTAAAACCTCATTTAGTCCTGTTTCAGACCTGGTTTTGTCTCCGTTTAGTCCTGGTTTTTGCCCTGACTTAAGCCAAAAAGGAAATCAAAATATTGTCAGTTACATCATATTGTCATATTCAACATAATTATTCTTTATTGCATGATTTTCTAATATCATGCATCTCTAGTGTTTAGCGTAAGCACACAGCCAATTACCTCATGCCTCCAGACAGCATTGCCTTGTTCATCAGCAGATTAAGTGTATTGGGTGTCACCATGCTGCTTCTGGCTCTCTTGTTGTCTTTGTGTGAGCAGTTCTGCAGACTCAGACACTCCACTTTTTTCAGATCTGTAATGTATTTCTACTCTCCGCTTGTCCCTCTGTTGAGATGCTTGTGTGTTTTTTGTCTATCGCACCACTTCAGCACTTTTCTGTGAAGGATCTGCTGTTTTATAGACACATTTTTTGCCCTTTAGATCATGAACGAGCGCCGCTGAAAAATGCAAACGCTTAACATTTTCAATAATGCACGTCTAAGGGACACAGTTGTGATTATAGAATTTTCCATACTGTGGTCAACCAAAAACAATTATCAGCATTTTGTGGCCTCGTGGGATTTGAGTTGGAATAATGAACTGCTGCCTTGTATTGTACTGTAAGGTGGCAGACGATTGATTCATTGACACCATAGATTAAATCTGGCTAAAGACATTGTTATTGGGTCAGTTTTACAGGATTCAGATTTTGACTGGTCCTTAGCTACATAGTTATTTAGAGACAGATCTATTTATATTATCTCAAACCAGTCTGGCACCAACAAAGTATTTTTGCCCACAGAACTGTTTTTGATAGTCAATTTCTGAAATATCACTATTGTCTTGATAGTGATTTGAAAAACTGGTTAGTTACTAGAGCTCACTAGCAGGTAAATAGGGCTACCTAATAAACTAGCCAGTGTCTATATATGAGCAAGCACAAATGAAATGTCCAAAAAAGTGCTGCTTGTTGACTGGTTGATTCATTCAGTGGGACCACAGCATCTGTCCCCGTCCAGACTGAGATTACTCCCCAACTCCACAGGAATTAAATAATTAGTGTCGCCATTCAGTCGGTACCTTTCATCTGCTGCAACTCCGACAGATGCTACATTTCCCAGTCCCACAACAAAATTAAGTGCTATTAGCCAAAAGATAGTGATTGCAGAGTTGTAATATGATGGTTAAATTCATGAGATATTAAAATCCATTTTGTCCTTAGTTGCCTTGTGACTTGTGTGGGAACTTTAGAAGTATTTTCTTCCTAAGGCATTAAAATGAGCTACAACAGAGACGTTTTCACACACACGTCTGCACAGAGGTGGGGAAGCTGCCACTTCAGTGCTCATTTAGACAAGTCTCCAGACAAATATTTTAAGCACAGACCACATGCACACATTCACAGACAGTACACACAGCTGCTTTGTTTGGAAGCTGAAGTTTTCTTGATAAAATACAAAAAGCTGATTATAAAGTTTTGAGTCTGGGAGGCACTGATAAACTCATCTTCTGTTTGGCTGCTGTCCATTTTGTCAGTCCACAGTTCAGTCAAGGATAGATGGGGTTTTCATTTTGTATAAAGCAGACATTCTTTTTCAGATTTATACTACTTTGAAAATCAGTAACGGTCTTTAGCTTTAATAATTATGTTTTATGTCACCTCCATTTGATTATCTGCATTGTAACATATTTTGTATAATATAATGTACATTGCACACCATTTTGCCACAGAGCCAGTGTAGTCTACTACTACTAATACAACTTCAGATATTTAACATAAAAAGGCTGCAGTGTGAATGGAATTTCCCAGTGGATTTCCCAGATCCCATTCTGTCACAGCTCCTACAGTATTACTCCAGCCCTTGTGTAGGAAGTGCCCTTGGATAAAAAGATGTGTTTAAGCTGTTGTAAGAGAACATGCAAACTTTTAGTGTGAAAGTTGAAGAGCACTATGGAGATGGGTCAGCAGCACTTCAAACAATGGTCAGTTGTGCTCGATGGCTTCTGTTCTAAGGTTTTCTCCAAAACTTCTCTTCTAAACTTCACAACATCACAACACATATTCAGATAATGAATAGCAAATGATGTGGTTGTTCTGAGTTGAACCTATAGACGTGTGTGTGATCTGTAGGGACCTCCTATACTGTCCATAATTTAAGAACATTGTGAAGTGACTAATCTAATCTTTAGGAGGTGAAGATTGACTGCTGCTCCATTTAGGTTCTCCGTAGTACCAAGTGAAGAGCAGAGAGTGGAGGCATTCCTGTCTGCCTGGTAGCACTAATGTAGTGTGAACTGAAGCACATGACTTCTGTGTGACCATATAGACAGTGTCCTCAAGCGAACATGAAGGGCATGTCTCCTCTCACTGTGTTGAGCCAGAACTCATTTGGTTTTGTGTTTGCAACATTCATCACACAGATTGGAGATGCTCCTAAAGCTCACTCTATAGTCCCTTATAGCCTATAATTAAATGCACCATGATTGTGCTGTTTCATTAATAAAACACAATAGAAGGAGGATTCATAAAGCTCAGATTTATGTTTGTTGTTTGCTCCTGCAGCCGTGCATGAAACAAGGATAGTTATCTGGGTGTAATGAGACACGCTCCACACAATGTTCAAATGTGAGTGTTTGTTTACATTTCGACATTTTGAAATCCTGTTCACTTTATTGTGGCCGAGGGTTAATCTAGTGTAAGAATAATGACATGCTTATAAAAGTTTTCTCAATTACATCTTCATGTATATCTGAGTAAGTCTCTGGTAACTGTATTAATCCAGATTATGTCTTGTGTTCTTGTGCTCTTGCAGACCTCCCAAAAGCAGCTCTGAGGATCCTGAGCAACATGACCTTCCTGTTTGTCAGCCTGTCCTACACCGCAGAGTGTGCCATCGTCACCGCCTTCATCACCTTTATCCCAAAGTTTATCGAGTCACAGTTTGGCATCCCGGCCTCAAATGCCAGCATATATACAGGTAGGCTGTTAATCCAAATTCACAATAGCAAGCTGCAGTTTACTTTCTGTATTGGCTTTTAGGCTAATCAAGCACGAATGTTTATACATGTGTATATTATCCAAGCAGTCAATAATATGTTACACTTATTTTCAGTATATTTATATTTTTCATGCAAGATAATGCAAGATATCACCTTGTTAGCCCTATAAATACTGTACTTTCTCTCGCCCCTTGAAGTGAATGTTGATTTTCTGAGTCATGGCATTGTGCTAACGTTCATTCAGTTCGCTGGTATTATATCCGCCCGCTATAACACGCTGGTCTCCCTTGACTGTGGGAGCTACATTCATCATCAGTCCATTATTTGTACAGCACATACAGTATGTCGGGGCCTATAATCCTGTCGTCTGAGCCACTAGTTTTAATTTTAATCTGCTATTGGGATTAATGCACCCGTCTGTGATTGAAAACACAGTTATGGCCATGGGGAGGCCCAGGAGAATATCTCTTTGTGCGTTGTCCAAGTATTCGGCGTGCTAGCATATGGTGATTTGTACATAAACACATACACACAATACCATCGCCTCATCTCATCTGCTTGTTGCCAGGATACAAGGGGTAAGGGCAAACGGGTGGTGCAGTTTCTATGGTTACCCAGAGGATGCCAAGCTGCTGGGATATTTGATGATGGTCAGAGAGGAGGAGGAGCTGGGCGTTCCTGTTGCTGGGTGCACAGTTCTTCCCCAGGCAGGACAGATGGACCACCCCACTGAGACTGTTCATGGTTAAGATAAAATGGTTGGCCTCTAAATGGACACAGGACCACACATGTTTATAGTAGTGGCATCTCATTCAATCAGCGTGTTAACAGTTTAAATCCTTTACCCCACTTTCACAGTGCCAAAGTATCATTGGACAAATCTCTAAAATTAATCCAGGTCTAAATCAGGACTAAATCTAGAGTAAAACAGTACTAACCAAGTCAAAATCAGACCTTACAGATTACCACTGGAATGAGCCCACATACCACCGTCGTTACCTGTACCACAGAACCACAGCACCATTGTTTGCGTTATGATAGCAGCTATTTATTTATCATTTACAAGACAAAATGCAAAGCCTGGTTTAGAAAGAGAAACAGCGCAACACTCACTCAAGCATGTAAATGTGGTCATATGTATGTGAGTGCAACACAAAGTAAAAACTTAAGATTTAATGACCACACATGTCACAGAGTAAAATAAATGCTCATCTCACACGGCTACATCTGATCAGTGGTGGGACTACCTGTGCTACATGCTCATTAGTCGTCTCTACAGAAATAGCAGTGTAACATATCTGCCCCGCCTCCCTGTGCCGCAGTTGCCCCTTGAAGCACATCAGGCCGGCCTCTCTGCATTTGCTCAGCGTGGTGCCTCAGAAGCCATGCCCACTTCCCATCATTATTTTTATACTTCCTTAGTGTGACCATAGTGTCTTCTTCTTTACTGTACTGTATGGCCATTGCAGTCTAGCACAGAAAGTATAGGAGGATAGAAATAGAAAAGTGTGGCTTATATTAAAGTAAATCTGATGATAAAGCTTAGAAGTATGGAACTTATATAACTCTCTTATTATATAAACATATGGTCAATTGGAAATATAGCTTTATATATAAAGCGTTTCAGACATTTATCTTCTTCTTGCTTGTTCTTACTTACAGCGACAGACCAGGCACACATTGAACTGTGTATGACATAGACACTAAAACTATTCAAAAAAATATTATGTAACATTTTAGCCACATTGCCCAACCCTACCACAGCAGATTTAGAGCTATAGACACAGTCCCTTAGAACCCTGAAGAAGACCAGGGAGGACTGTCCGATGGCTGACCGAAGGCTCATGATGACACTTAGCAGCCGTACCATCCTGACAACAGCCGGTGGTCACGGCGCCTGCTGGACACAGGGCACGTGATCTGTAGTGGCACAGATTGAAATTACTCAGAGCTTGCCCATGGCACAGCCCGTGCACACTGACAATAAAGTTATTTATGGTTTTGGTTTGAGATGTATCTTTTTCAAGCTAGCTTAGCAACAGATCACATGAGTAAACTTGTGATTCATGTGACTTTACCACATTGTTTATCACGATTAAAGGGGAACTAGTGTTTAGATTGACTTTCTGAACTTTTTACTATGTTATGTTTCCATCAAAAACATACGTCGAGTTGTATTTTGTTTTAGTCACACGAGTAATCCTGTGTGCTGAGTTGCTGACTATTCCATAAGTTGAAAACATCTGGTTTTACTTTTGGCTGTAGATAGATGAAGAAAGAACCACCTTGCTACAACTAAATCAGGGATTGGTTTGGCTGTAGTTGTAAAGTCAACATTGCCAACAGGGGGGAAAAGGGGCCTCAAAGGGACATACTTTTTATCTGGGCTTTTTTAGCAGAGAAAAAGCTCTGAAGATTTTTTTATAGTTATGCTAATGATATTCTAGAGGTAAACAAAAAAGGCAAGCTATAATATGGATTATTTTACAGTAATTAATGTGTTGACATCTCATCATGACCTTAATCAACTTTACACTTTATTCCCTTGTTCTTGCTGCAGGTCTCATCATTGTCCCGAGTGCTGGGGTGGGCATTGTTCTCGGGGGGTACATCATAAAGAAGCTGAAGCTGGGAGCCAGAGAGTCGGCAAAATTAGCCATGATCTGCAGCGGTGTGTCTCTTCTTTGCTTTTCTACGCTCTTTATTGTGGGCTGTGAGAGCATTAACCTTGGCGGCATCAACATCCCTTATACCACTGGGTAAGGACAATTGATTTGATTGATTTGGCTTTTGCACTGGGTGACCATTCCGATGCAACCCTTGTCATTTATCCAGGCTTGGAACTGGCACAAGAAGTACACTAAATAATTAAATTGAAGGTGAAGTGCTCTGCATAGATGATGAAATTAATTAGACCTAGACCTACAGCTAGGTAACCAGAGTTCAGAATGTACCTTTGCCTCAGGCCCAAAGTAGCTGTGATAATCCGTAGCCTCTCATGGCCCCTAGTGGTAATAATTAGTAAAGAATGAAAAAATAATTGAATGTTGGCCGTAAACGTGACTAAATCAGAATTATCCCATTAACATTTATTTTCTGGGTTTGGGAATGTGAAGTCATATCTGACGTGAGAGTGGGTCCAAGCTGGTGTCACCGTTCCCATCAGCTTCATACGTTGTGGCATTGTGGTGGGGTGCGAATGATTAATTAGCAACCCTCGCATCTGCTCTCATTGCTCCGGTGAATCACTCCACCACCTCTATTTCTGAAGCTGCGGCTCAACACCACATCAGCAGACAGGCAGCTGAACACACAAACATGGTGTGTACGTCTGGCATGCCACACACATGCACATGACAACACTGACGCTATAGGGTATGACCTTGAACCACATAGAATACACTTGGTATATACAGCTCTTTTAGATTGTCTCAAAATAGCCGTACCAAAATTGTCCAATTATCTTCTTCCACTTGTAATTCAGAAAGAGCTAGTTATTATTCATACAAAGATAATCATATTTTGTATAATACAGTATACGGCACTTCAATTTATAGTCTAATTTAACTTTTTACAGTTAATCGGTGTGATTTTTTGCCACATATTTGAAGTGGTCATTCGGGGCCTGTGGATGACCCATAAGTGCTGCCTTTGTTGGGGCCAGTGTTTGTAAAGGGGTCAGCAGGACCCGCTCATTATGAGAAACCACTGCTCACTGTTAGCACTCACATGAGGAATGTCCAGCCCAGGTTTGATTCTGTTACAGCTTACAGCTCGGACTGACTTGACACAATTCCCACAAATGAAAATCCTTTAGGCTTTTGATATTTTTTGAGTGAACAGGGCATGTCCGGTTATGTAAGAGAACTGCAGCAGCATTGCGGGCAAATGGACAAGAAGCTTCTGCTATTTGGACCTAGATTAGAAACGCACTTTCCTCCTGCATGTGCAAACTGTGATGTTGATAGTTTAACCCTATGCTCTGTCCATGCTAAACCAGAATTAGCTGCATTTGCTCAGCGTGATGCCTCAGAATTCTTATCACAGCCATGCCCACTTCCCATTATTATTTTTATACTTCTTTAGTGTAACCATAGTGTCTTCATCTTTACTGTACTGTATGTAGCAGAAAGTATAGGAGGCTAGAAAGGATTTAGTACATTGTGATAAAGTTGAAATCATCATTTTAGCCATTTGGGCTCTCTTGGTGCTGTGTTTGGGCTTTTAAGCAGTGATACAACATCTGGAGGGTTGAGGTAACATGTGCCGCATACTCTCACAGTCGTGTTATGTCAGGAGTAAACAAACACTACCTCTGTCACTGGCTTTTCCACAGAGCTCGGAGGAGAGAGTTCCCAGAGAAAACCCTGTCTTGCTTCACTGCTTCTGCTTTAGTCCGGGCTAAAGTCCTGTTTGACTAGGACTGTTGGTTCCCACATCTCTGCACTGAGCATGATCATATCTTAATTAAAAGGAATGCGGACTGGGGATTATAGTACGGTTACTATACGTTTATAGTAGTATTCACGTGCATGTTTAAGTCTGAGTAGCTAAATTGAACATGCAAACACCAGCCGGCCCAATACAATTTGCTGGAAGCTTCTAATACTAACCACTGCTGCCAATGTGCTTCATCTAAAAATGCATTGCTTATTTTCTGACCCATTTTATGAGGTGAACGTATTCTCTTGTTCTAGGCCGACCCTGACGTTGACCCACAGAAACTTGACGGGCAGCTGTAATGTCAACTGCGGCTGTAGGATCCATGAATATGCCCCGGTATGTGGCTCAGATGGCATCACATACTTCAACCCCTGCCTGGCCGGATGTAGCACTGTGGGCAACGATAGCACCGGGGTAAGGCCCACACACCACACACACACACACACACACACAGTCCACACCCTGATAGTTTTGCACTGTTGTCAAATAAATAAGGGCTTCACATAAAGGCCTTTGTGTATCGTGAAGAATAAAACATGATGAGTGGAAGTAGTCGGGTTAAACAGTTTATCAGCCATAGTCACAATACAGTCATGTATACAGACAGTCACAATAACAGTCATGACATTCCTTCTGCCTTGAAAGTACAGGAAGTCTTGGGCTACACAACAATGATAGAGGGAAATGATACCAACGTAAGGAAACGTCTACATTCTTTGTCCTGTAGAGCTGCTAAGTCTAGATAGAGACAGTCTCATTGACTTGCTTTTGGGTCAGCTAGAGGGCCATAGTATGATAATAACATCTACAGCATGAATGCTTGACAACCTGAAATTAACAGGTAGATTTTATTTTGGTTGGTGACATATTCAGTCTCACTAGCTAAATTGTGGTTAGCATTTACCCATAAACGAAGTACTGCTGTTTAGCCCAGAAAGTTTTCTCATAATAAAAACATAAGTTAAAGCTAATAGCACCATCATAGTCATCTAGTTTTCAAAATACTCAACGTACTTGCCACCGTGGCCTGGCTATTGAACCTTTTGGGTGTATTTTCTACAGATCAGAAACTACACAGACTGTGGCTGTGTCCAGAGCAGACAGGTCATCACCCCTTCGTCAGGTGGACAGGTGAATCAGTTGAACCAGCTCCAGCTCGTCATCGTGAAGACTTACCTGAACGAGAACGGATATGCAGTGTCCGGCAAGTGTGACCGCACCTGCAACACCCTTATCCCCTTCCTCATCTTCCTCTTCATCGTCACACTTATCACCGCCTGTGCCCAGCCCTCCGCCATCATAGTCACTCTCAGGTAAGAAGAAACCAAATCACGTTAGCATAGTGGGGCATTTCAAGTTTAATGTTCTACTCTTTTCAGGTCTGTTGATGAACAAGAGAGGCCTTTTGCTCTGGGAATGCAGTTTGTCTTGCTCCGAACTCTTGGTAAGTCTGATGCCCTGTCTACTCAGAGTATTTTTGGTCTTCTGTGTGACACAAATGTATGGAGAGATGTGTTCATATAATAATTATGGCTTCTGGGGTTGTTTTGAGTATTTGTATATAATGGACAGAAGGAAGTTTGACAATAGAGAGTATGTTGTTGTAGGTTGAGACTTTAACCTGATTATCAGAGACATGCTTAGTCAGATTTTGTTATCAGCTACACTTCTGTAATTGACGTTTCTAACACTTCATTTTCAGCCTCTGTTTTCTCTCAGCTCCTCCTTCACAGCAGTGTTCATGAGAGAGGAGGAATGCACTGGTGTAGTAGACTTGAGTATAGTTCATGTGTGTGTACAGAGAAGCCCTGGGGGTTAGCAGACCTATGTTCAGACATGTCTGTGATCCTCTTGGTATGGCTGTGTGAACATAGAGCTGTCACACTGCATCTTGCAGTTGTGCCAACACAGAGTTCAGTCTCTTTTGCACAGATCTTTACAAAAACTGACCACATTAAATACCATTGTACTCCAACTTATGTTCCACTTTCCAGACATACATTTACTTTCTAACCTTTGCTGATCATAAATAGGCTCACATACCAGTAAGTGCGGAAAGAGTAGAAACTAAAGACAACGTTTATTTGATATCTGTATTACTCTCAATGTAGCCTTCAGCAACTTGAAGTTATATGAGATTCTTACTAAACTAAATAGTGCCACCAAGAGGTTGAGGCGTGGTACTGAAGTCACTCTGCTGTAACGTGGGTATAACTGTGCTAGGCTTCTCTAGCTACATGAAGATCATCATCATCAGTATTTTCCGATTGTAAAGCTCTAATCTCATCCCTTTCTTGTTCTAGCCTACATCCCGACCCCCATCTACTTTGGGGCAGTGATCGACACCACGTGCATGCTGTGGCAGCAGGACTGTGGAGTGCACGGCTCGTGCTGGGAGTATGACGTCACCTCATTCCGCTTCGTGTACTTCGGCCTCGCTGCCAGCCTGAAGTTTGTGGGCTTCGTCTTCATCTTCCTTACGTGGTACTCCATCAAGCACAAGGAGGAGCGAGCCGAGCGCTGGCGCCAGCACCTGCCTCCTCTGGGCACCGTGAGTGAACTGATCTGCCACGCAGGGGGGCAAAAGAGTCACGCACGCACACGCTCCTGCCCCGTCTTCATCCCACCTCGTCCTGACCCACCAGCCGCCCTGCTGCTCCATCGAGGCCACAGCAGTCTCAGCTGCCCCGGGAACGCCCTTAAAGCAATAACCCCTATCCTCCTGCCGCACCACCACAGAGGCTCCGCCCACGTGTGATACAGGCCCCTCTGGGCTTCATCGTGACATGTGCCTTCTGGTCTCTGTCTCTGACACTGATCAGGCACCAGGTGGCGCTCCTCTCATGCCCGCATTACTCCTGTATAAGGGCTGACCATCAGAACTGAGCATATCATCAGCTTCATCAATAAGACAGACCTCAGAGGAGCAGTGATGGGAACATTCTCCACGGTGCTACTGTTCAAGGGCAGGGCATTACTCTCTGTACAGGCATCACCACAACAGCAGCGTCTAAAGCACAAATCTGTACTATGCAAGAACTGTGTACAGCTCCTCCTTCACATGTGTACCTCTGCTCACTAGTCCAATATAGTGTTGTTCATGAGCCTTTTTACTACAGTCCCACCTTGGACAGCTCCCTCTCTTATTGTGATGTGTTCTTCTGGTGAACATTGACACAATAACTGTTTTATTCTATTTTTCTTTAACAGTGCCTCTTAGGCTGTCTGGGCCAGTCCAGTTATATGCTAGCTACAGTAACAGATTAAGAGCTAGCCAAAGAGCCAGTTACTGTCCACTCAGATGAGTGACAGTTTATGATCCTTGGCTTTTGCCTTTTGCTTTGACACCCTCGGCTTTAGTTTTGAGTAACTTTGCCTTCACATGTATGTAGCTTAAAGCCAAGAAGCCGCAGTGGTACAATGTTACAATA
Organism: Philypnodon macrostomus; assembly: GCA_036025475.1. Taxonomy (NCBI): domain Eukaryota; kingdom Metazoa; phylum Chordata; class Actinopteri; order Gobiiformes; family Eleotridae; genus Philypnodon; species Philypnodon macrostomus. The sequence continues at coordinate 33,845 of JAVQKC010137093.1, forward strand.
TGTGTCATAACACATTCAATATTTAGCCAAAAATATTCAATATTAAGGTGACTCATCTGCGATCATGTGCAGAAACTACTGTATCTCTTCAAAATGGGATTTCACTTGAAACAGAAAATGCAAAAAAACTTCACAAGTTCCACCCACATTTAGAATTGATTTAGTAAAACCGATGCATTCATTTGTCTCTGTGATGTATTCTCTTCATTCTTAAAGTCATCATATGTACATAGTAGTTTGCTTGTAGTCTAGGCTTTTAAAGTGCTGCAAGCATGTTTGACAAAGGAAACATCTTTTATCAGAAATTCAGTATTGGTTGTTATTATGGCGCCCTCTTGTGGACAGAGACGTGATTGTGTGAAGGCAGGTGAATGTTGCTGTTGTACCTACTGTACTTTCTTTTATCGCTATACTAAATTTAGCACTCCAAAGACTGACTGAGCAAAAGATGGCATTTTATTTATTTATTGGCACAATGTTTTAACGTTAACTGTTAATTTTTTCACCTTAAAATGCATCTTTTGAATTCTTTAAAAGGAGTGGATATTTTTTTTCTTTTTTTTTTTTACAGTACAAGCCTAGTAAGTATTATAGATTTTTTTTTGTATTTAGACTAAAATCAATGCAGTGACTAAATTTCAATATTCCTGACCAAGACTATAGTCAGATGAAAGTTTTCAACTGGCAGTGGTTTGAATATAGTATTGTGATTTCAGTACCTCAAAGTGATTAATGTGTACTGTAAATACTGACAGAGCAAATGAAACATATTTTATAGTGCTCACATAGGTAGAAGCATATTTATAAAAACTAATCCATGACATTGTAGGAAGAAGTGACTGTAAAAAAAAATCTAAAAATATCATTTAAAAATAGTCTTGTGCCTGAACAGTATTCTTCACACTGGGAAATGGTTGGGGAGGGGCTACTTACCACAATGTAATTTCAGTCAAATTGATAACATAGGCTTCTGTAGTTGTAATGATTCTCTACTCTTCAATTGTACTTGGAAAGGCCAAATAACATGTGTTTAATTTACCATCTACCAATTTCCAACGTTATAATACACAACAAGCTTCAAAAAACTGCAATAAGCACTTCTCATGTTTTACCATCTGCCCAACTCTGAAAGACAAACACACTGAATCTCCCGTAGTGAAGAGTAGAGAATCAGCCCATATGGCCCACGGCTCATGTGACATGTATAATGTGAATATACACATGCTGTTCAAATGCCTGACTTACTACTGACTTTAACATTTCATATTCCTTACACCGGTGTTTGGGACTGAACAGTGAATTCCTGGGACAAAAGCTGTATTCTGGAAGTCGAGCTTCTATTGCTTTGTGTTCCTCAGGAGCAGAAACTGAATTGATGTTTGTGAACGTTTGGTTTACAAATGCCTTGAATACTTGATATTTGTCATTAAATGAAAACAACCCAAAACTTTGTTGGGACTCTTTTAACATGAATTCTCTCTGACACCAAGACTGGCAAGACAGGATACTTGCTTTATGTTGAATGGTTGTCTGTCTGTGCAACTAGCTTTTGAAGATAAAACACACACACAACATTCAAGAGGTTGCAAGGGTTTATTTCAGCTTCATGGCTTTTTCAACACAAATCTCAAAGACAGCATCAAAGTTTCTGTAAAGCCACTTGACCAGATGGCACATGTTGAAATACACATAGCTTATTGAAGCCTCAGGAGTAAGTTGATATTACATAAAACACTGCCGTCATAGGATTAAGGTTCAATACAAATGAAAGAACACTATACTCTGGATTATCAAAGCACTACGTCGCTCGTACAGCACAAGATTTATTTGGCGACATTTCCAAAAAAGTTACACAACACCTCCCCATGTGAGCCACCGTGTAAGTATAGTAATAATTAATGATCAATACCTCTGCATTAACTGGTGTGAAATGTGAGCAATGTGCAAACACTGCAACTCAGACCTGGTGCAGTGGAGGAACAAATGAGTGACTAGTGCTCAACGTGCAAAAATCTAAAGCTCTGCAGTTCTTCTTACCTGACTAAATAAACGTGTGTTTCAACCACACCTATGATTGTCAAAGGTTATGACAATATCCCAAAGATAAAACATTTCAATGAATTGTTAAATAAAGTTATTCTTATTTATTTTGAATGTGTAACTTTTTCAGGAAATGCCCCCAGCTCTTGTTTTAGTTTTTAAAAAGTAGTCAGAAATAAAATATTTCATAAAATCTGAATTTACACTGGACAAATATTTCAAAGAGACACAAACTGGAGTTTGTGTGGAAAAGTGCTGATGCCACTGGCGTGACCGGTCCGTAACTGGGCAGAAGGGCAGCAGACTAATGTATAGGTATTCTTTCAGATGTTACAGGGTCCCACCACTCACTTTATAAACATATATTAAATCAATGGTGTTACTGAGATTGGATAGATTCTCTTTAACCCCAATATTCTGTTTAGCTGCATTAAGGCTCTTTTATTTCTAAATATACGTATATTTGAAAACATAACACTGTTTACTAACATGTAGGCACCTGTAAAAAAATAAACAATAACTTTAATACTCAATATACAACATTTTACTGAGGTGGAAGCATCACTTGCCTTTGGCAAGCTCATCTCCTAGTTACACTGTCTCTACAAGCGTCCTATTGGCTGACCGACTGGCACAAGCCCCTCCCTCAGAGCGTCTGATTGGAGGATGGAGAGGACGAGCCGCTGCCCTCAAAGTCCAAAGTGGCCTGTGTGCTGTGGAGAGCACCAGTCTGTTTGGGGGGGGCAGGCTTTCGAGTCTGAGGGGAGAAGGGGAGGTAGCCTTGGGCCTGGAAGATGTCCTCCTCGTCCTGGGGCTGCAGGTCCAGACGAAGGGCTGTAGGGGGCGCTTCAGGGTCCAGCTGCAAGCTGTTGTGGGTGCGAAGCAGGTAGTCATGTCTCGTCTCCAGCTCAGTCAGTCCGTTCCCACTAAATACATCCTCTCTATCTTCTATATCCTCCACCTGCGTCCACACGGGGGTGCTGTGGACACTCGAGGACATACCAGATGAAGGTGAATTTTCAGACCGCCCACTCTCAGGAAGCTCATTTAATAGAGTTTTCAGTGTCCCTTCCTGTAGTGGACCGTCTGTGTGCGCAGCTGGGACTAGTGTCATACTCGGGACAGGGGTAGTAAGTTGGGCCTCTGTAATAAACGCGGGCCACAAGTCTACTCCGCTGCCCTCTCCTCCACCCGCCCCGGACCCGAGCTCTGGCAGGTAGGAGTCGTCAAGCTTTTGGGTTCGGTTGAGTTTGTTTAAATCAAGTAGCAGTGCAAACATATAGTCTACGTCCTTCTCAAAATTGTCCCAGTTGTCCGGGCTGGGACTGTATTCGGGCCTACATTCATAAAGGCTTTCGTTGATGCTGAAAAGATCCTCCAGTCCCTGCCAGTTCACCTCCTCGCCAGTCAGGTTTGGGAGCTTAACCTTGTCGTCCGTCCCATATTGGCTGTGTTCTGCCAAAAAAAAGAGAGAAAACTTTTCAAAATCTGAAAGGACATCTGTTTCTTTTTATGCAAAGCATGCAGCAGTGCCCAGCTTCAGCTCTCACTAAACCAGCGGCATCAGAATAAGGACCCAAGCGACACACAAGGTAGCAATATTAAACACCGCAGCCAAGCATTTTGTATTTTAAAAAGGACTCCGCAAAAACATGTGCTGCACAACAAACAGTTAATGGGAGAGTTAATGATATAGGCCTGGGTTGGACTGAAATGTCACCTGTAACAAAAGATAACTGAAAAGTAGAATTAACAGAAGTGTAAAGGACGATGGTGACGGGGTATGAGGGGTCCCCAGAGCGAAACAGTAAAGTTAAACAAAAACGGGACAAATAGAAAAAAGGGGGTCGGTCCAGTTTGGCGAGTGAACTAGCAGTGCCACTGTTGTTGGGGTGAGCTGGGACATGAAGCTTTAGGACTCACAGGAAGGAGAGGCTTGGTCTCCTCTTTGACCACTGTCGGTGCTGCTGTTGCCTGGTGCGGGTGCCAGAAACACAGGTAAGTGACAGACAGAGAGGTCACAGAAAGTCTACGTTCAGACTACGGCTAAAGGCTAAACGCTAATGGCCACGAGCAAACATGTATGTCACTTTATAATGCAATGGTTGTTTGTGGATGTGATGGGCGTGGGATGAGGATGATGCAAGATGCATTTTGTCCACACAAACACAATGTTAATGTTGATCCCCCCCCCCAAAAAAAATGATGTTACAAATGATGAGGCAGGTATCTTTTCTGATGATCCACTCACAAGGTGCACTCAGCCAAAGTAAGGTAATTTCATGTAAATAGTATTCTCTTTTGGGATATTTAATGTGGGTGTAACCCATTTCACCTAAGACCTGTCTCTGAGCATTCATACAATATTTCTTAAATGTAAATGAATAGTTTAGATGATAGACTCTCAAAAGGGAGGCATCAGGCATATGAGCTTATGATGTAATCCGTTTGGCCACGCTATTTTAGCACCAGCTTCAATATTTTATTACAGACAGCTGACAGGCAAAGGCTTTAAGTGCATCACTGTGTAGAGACTGTCAGGTACATATGTGCAGACTGAGTGCACAGAGGTGAGAACATGAAGCTGCATAAATGAATGAACACAATCATTGTTATGATTTGTTAGACAACCCCAGCATGCAGCCACAGATCAAGCGCCAACACTCCATGGATGCAGATTAGTGGAAATGAGGCCGTTGAGCCCATGCAGGTGTTAAAGGGAAGCCACTGAAGGAGAACAATAAATGTGTGGATACCTGTGTGGCTCAAAGCTTCCTCCATCTTTACCTCCTGATCAGAAAAATAAAAGCATTGGATTGTTAAACGCTTTGATTCAGACAGACGTGTGAGGGAAATATATAAAGATCATTCACACTGGAGACGTCTTCATGCACTGCTGCTACTCCCTAAAGAAAAATGCAATCATCCAAGAAGAAAGTATAGACTGAAACGGGCTGGGTCTATGTAAACAAGGGGAGTTACAGAGTTCAACAGTTTTTATCTGAAGTGAAACATACAGTTTAGACAGTGAGGTGATAATGACGCTTAAGTCACACTCCACAAATAGATGCATGTAACTGCAATCTCAATTTCACTCCATTTAACATTTTAATAATCACCTCTTCCAGCTCAATCATCATTTGAAAGAACCACAAGATCTATTTCATTGGTTTGCGGAGCTGGCGTCGCACCCCTTCAAGGGCAGCCTAAGAGATTTTGGGCTGCAATGTGAAATGTGCTGGCATTCTAATGACAGTTCCCACATGCCAACACTGAAACACAATCAGTTTTCACAGTGCAGCTTGGCTAACTCCACTGCTCTCTTCTCCAGATAGTAATTACAGACATGGAGATTTTTAACCTCAGGACATCATCAGCATGGCCAATACCACACACAAATGTTATGGCTTACTCAAGGCATCGTGTCATTACTTATTAGGCAGTTACGATAACAGGAACTCAACTCTAGGGGGCGCTCTGTCCATATGGGGATTATATTAAATACTAGAGCAGACCTAACCGCAGCGCTGACGGGATTTTCGCAAAAATATTACACTAAGTCGCGACTGAAACAGAGGACAGGCCTAAGATATATAGTTGTTTATGAAATGAATTGCACATAATGATGGAAATTAGAAGAAAAATAAAGAATAGAAATGTGCACATGGAGAGACGCGACAATTTCCAGGACAATAGAAAGTGCTGGTAAAAAGGTCAGTGTTTTGTCATTATGATTAAAACATTCACATTCAGACCAAACAGACATACAGTACTGTGGTGATGCATCGAGCACCATCTGAAAGGGTGGTCAAAATAATTGAATAGATAATCCCCATTCACATGCAACATGCAAAAAGATGCAAACACCAGTGGGACTGAAACAGATTTACTACACTGGTTTATTCCTATTTTAGAATTATTTATCTGTAGTCTTTGGTGTTGAATCGGTTTCAGTCATTGATTGATATACAGTGAAACATAAAATCATTTAAAAGTCCAATTGTGTTTTTATTTACCTGTATCCAAGCCTTTAGGACGTGGGTTGCACTGTTTGTATCCTTGACAACTCCTCATCTCCATTAGTTGAGCATGGAGAGTGTTAAGTAACTCCCTATCCACATTGTACACCGCATTGGTCAGCTGCAGAGACAATAGCACAATATTACCCTCTTGTGCAACACAGATGGAGCAAATCTTTGTTTGTCGTGCCACAAAAAATGCCTTTCAAATGACAAACTAGACATGGGTTTTAACGAGGCGTGCTAGTTTTTATAGTGAAATACAGATGGTCAATGGTAGAGCTGATGTAGGCAGATGTTCACCCACCTGGTAGGGGTCACTGTTGAGGTCAAAGTACTCTAGGAAGCCAGTGGAGAACTCACAAAACAGGGTGTTGTGGGTCTCGTTGATGGTTCGAAGGCACCAGTAAGTGTTGTTGTTGGAGCTGGTACAGGCGCAGAAACCTCCCACTAGATAAGAGGTGCATTATAGAGGTGCGTACTATTAGAGACAGTATGTAATAATAAACCATGCTGAAACCTTTATATGACTGGTGATACAATTGAATTCAACTGAAAGTAATTGGATTTACTAGTCACAAGCTGAAAATATTAAATCTTGAAATATTAAAATTGAGTTGGCCAATATTCATTACAATAATATATTGAGTAATTGTGACCACTAATTCATGAACTAGAATGCATTAACTGGTACATACTTGTCCAGAAGGGGGCGGTCTGCCAGTGGTCGTTGTTATGTGTGAAACAGGTAAGTCCAGGCAGGCTACAGTCGTCTCCCTTCTTCAGGCGCTTCTTCTCCTTGCGCTCCTTCTTGCGTCTCCGGATTTCATTGTAAAACTGTGCCCTGGCGTCCAGCTCATGGGCGGCTTCCCTGTTAAACAAAGAAAAGTCAATTAGTATTTAGCATTAAGACAATGAAGGCACACCATAATCTATTTCCCCCTATTGTTTAAAACAGAACGATGTAAAATAAAAAAAATGATGCTCAGGCTTGTACTGTATATTGGAAACTCTGACATCAGCTGACTGCTAGTACCCACAGCGGTTAGTAAGGGGACTTCCAGGAGGCACTGGTGATGATGCCAGGATATGACAGTATGTTTGCTTTTATCTTTAAGCTCTAACTACATTCAATTCTGTCGAAAATTACGTTCTAGCCACCGTCCCGTTGAGCGCTGTCTGCTTCAATTGACAACACGCACTTCCAGGACATATGCTTTGTGTTGTTATAATGCCTTCCCAATGTTTCCCGCTGCAAGAAAATCACTGTTTTTCAGACATTGACTGGTGTTGAGTCATAGTATCTTTCCATGGGGCTCAATCACTTCCAGACAAACACAAAACACATCTAAAACAAATATACATGCATCATCACAGACAATACATGCTGCTATTGTTTAAGGCAATATTAATAATACACAAAAATACCAAAACACACTCATGCTGGATTGCCTACATGGAGGGAAGGTTATGCAAACTACGGCAGTGCTCCTCAAACTTTTAGAACCATGTTCCAAGAAATAACAAAAAGAGACTATACCAGGACTAACCCAGGTCTAAATCAGGACATGTGAATTCAAGCCGTCAAGCAATGCTAAAAGATCTCTAAATGAAACCAAAAGAAGCAAAAGATGACTAAATACCACTAGAAAATGTCCACAGACCAATGGTGCAACACATACCACAGTTTGAGAACCACTGTACTATGAGGAATATGATTTTATAAGCATGAATTATGGTGATATGGTGGTGATGATGAAGAGTATTGACAGAAACTAGAGACAAACTATAGTGAACAAGAACTCACTTAAACGGATGGAGTTGATCTTTTCTGTTCTTCAATCTCTCTCCCTTGTTTCTGATGCCTTTGCTAAAATAGCTGCTTTTATAAACAGAAAGAGAGACTAAGGAAAATTGGAGCCTAGAGACAGAAGTATTTTGAGATGAAATGTAATCTACAAACCCCTTCTTGCTGCAGTCGCACTCATCGGGCCGTGTCCTCTTCAGGTGACCTCTGACTTCACGCAGGTTTTTGATTTTGTCTTGAAGAGCTTCAATCTGGAAAAGAAAACACAACACCACTTATCTAAACAAGTCAAATACAGACTAGGGCTGTGGGTGCCTGTCTTTGTAGCTATGGGCCTTCAGCCGGATACATCCTAGACAGTGATCAGAAAAAATAGATTTTCTGTAGTCTGTCGAGGCCAGGGGAGGGAATAAAGTAAAACTCGTCTACTATTGGTCAACCCCCAAAGTCTGATGTGATGTTGCTGTAGATGCCAGGGGAGGAAATAAAGTAAAATTTGTCTACTATTGGTCAAAGTGGTAACCCACAAAGTCTGATCTGATGTTGCTGTAGAGGCCAGGGGGAGGGAATAAAGTAAAACTCATCTACTATTGGTCAACCCACAAAGTCTGATCTGATGTTGCTGTAGATGCCAGGGGAGGGACTAAAGTAAAACTCAATTGCTATTGGTTAAAATGGTAACCTACTGAGTCTGAGTTGATGTTGCTGTAGAGGCCAGGGGAGGGACTAAAGTAAAACTCAACTGCTATTGGTTAAAATGGTAACCTACCGAGTCTGATTTGATGTTGCTGTAGAGGCCAGGGGAGGGACCGATTACCTACGTTAGGGTCAGATAAAGAATGTTTCGAATTTTCTACCACACCTTTAACTGGAATAGAAGAGTGAGAATAAGTATAGCACGCTAACAGTTAACAGCTAACAGTATACAGTATATACATTGCCTTTTTTTGCTATGCTGGCAACGTGGATTAACTACACCTAATGCACATGAACGAGCAAACATATGTGGGTGTATTTAAACCTCCTCACAGTAGGTGTTTATGAAGAGGTGCTACATTACAGACGCACATGTAGTAGCTATATATTCGCCTTCCTAACAGAGGTCAGAGGTCACAGACTGTGAGTTGTTCCTTCGGGAGAATGCCTTGATACCTACATACAGACACATGCCTCCTCACACCCAACTCAAGACTCCACTCAATGACAGAAAAAATCTCACAGCTTTCTCTGAAGGCGCTACAACAGCATACTGCCTTCCAGAACAGTATGGCACAGTGCATCACCATTTATCTGACTTTATCTTCAAAACTCACTTTTTTATATAATAGTGGCTTCTTTGTGGCCATACCTCACTTAAAGCCAAATTCATCAGTCACACTAAGACATAATTAGGCAAGGCAGGTGATGTGTCTTGCCCGAGGACACAAAAACACTGGTTGGAGTGGAAAACTGACAAACTTTTGATTATTTGACTAAGCTTTTACAATATTATGGGGGTTAATGACGTTAAAAGGCTGTTTTTCTGGTGCCTCAAGCCCCTCCCACCTGTGAGTGTGAGTGACAGATGCTGAACACAGTGCACCTCTAATTTCAAAGTGCACTTTCTTGAACACGGAAAACAAATGCACAGTTCGCCAAAGAGACACTATCAGGCAATGACAGAAGTTTTGGGTATATGACCTGGACTAGTCTTTGGAGTGTTCGGAAGGTGCCATGTTGGAGAGCCTATCTGACTGTTTAACTGTTGACTTCTGCCGAACACCAGCTTCAGAATCTAGGTGAGCTCCATGTGACACTGATGAAGGATGTGATTTCTCGATGCTGCTGATTCTCCTTAGGTACATTTCTGGCTGTAGTTTTCTAGGGTCTCTGAAACATAAAAAATATACATTATACATTTTTCTATGTATGGAAACTTATGGCCCACCCTGAAATATGTGCATTCAACTCACAAGGACTATTTCACATTGACACAGTATTTGCAATAATTTAATGGCCCATACCCAATGAAAGGTAAATAGAGCAACATTGAACTTTTTCCAGTGCAGTTTTGTGTGATTGGGGTCAATGGTTAAGGTCATGGTCAATGTGTGAACCTTGTGTACATGTATACATTCATCTTTAGTATTCTACATACTGCCCTTATCTGTGGACCAAGGAGGAGTTTATCATTATTTGCTGTTGAATAATAACATCTGCTTTAGAGATGCCAACAGAAAAGCACTATACTCACACTTTATTGGGTTCATCATCATCATCATTTTTCTACAGCGCTCCGATATGTGGAGAAATATACATAGTGTCAAATGTTTGTCATGTCAGCCAGGATACAGCACATATCATCATCATAATCAAGAGTAATAGTGTTTCCTCGAGGTTGGTATGCGTTCATATCCAGTATTCTTGGTGGGTCAGATGTGACACAGAACATTGTGACACTGTTTAAAGTAAAACTGTCCTGACAGAGCAGAATGTGGGATATGGGAGAAGGTGGAGGATTAGAAGCCTCCAGCTTAGAACCAGCTCATGCCCCGGCATCTCGGGAGTTACAGGCCACTGCTTATGTGACCAAGAATTAAAAGTGAGATTGGTGGGTTATTAACCAATGACCAATAACCACCGACAATTAGACACACTTTATTTACGTAGTCCTTAACTACATTGTATCTACCTCATTAATTACAATGTAATACACTGTGTAACAAACGGTAATAACATGTAACTACATTGTACATACAGAATGGTTAAGGTTAGGGTTGGGGTTAGGGTTAGGTACAATGTAGTTACCTGTTATTAAAGTTTGTTACACAGTGTATTACATTGTACATAATGAGGTAGATACAATGTAATTCAGGGCTATGTCAAATACAGTGTGACCTTAAAAATGACTAAATATAATTGACTGGATTTATTTCATTTTACTCCAGAGAGTTTTGTGTTTACAGCTCAAAGTTACATCGTATGCATTTCTTATTTAATAATCATAATAATAACTATAATGCATTGTATTTATATAGCACGTTTTAGGACACTCAAAGATGCTTCACAATTACATTATTCATTTACTCCATACACTGGTGGTAACCTATGGCCACTCTGAACACCACCAAACACTAATCACATTCATTCATAGGCAATGTGGTTTCAGCATTTGAACTGGCGACCCTCTGGTTGCCGGGCAAACGCTTGCCCACTGCACCACTGCCGGCCCAATTTATGTGTTATACTCCATATTCACAAGAAATAAGTGATAATGGAGAAAATGAATCATTGTATCAACATATGCATTCACTTAAAAATGGTGGTTTTAACAAAAGAATACTAACGGGATTACTTACTGGACGTGTTGGAGCTTGTGAGTCTAAATATTGTGTTTCTATTCTGGTTCAAGGAGAAAGTGTTCCCTTCAGCATGTCTCTTTTTACGAGACTATGTTTTCTATTTGTGAGAGCTTCTTAAAGAGCGGAGAATGTACGGCCCAGTGTCAACACGTCTTCACACACACATGTAGACCTGTGGGCATGTGGTCATTCAACACCATCTCACGCTCACATCACACACATGGTACTGCTGTGAGCTCATAACAACAGGAAGAACACAGAACACACACAAACAGAGTGGACCAGGGTGTGAACTGTAGCTGTGTGGCCTCTCATTTTATACTGATGGCACTGGTACAGGGTATACAATAAGATCTAACCCAATGTTCTTTATAACGGTAGAAAATTCCATCATTGGCATTCTCAAGGCAGACTCAAGACTCAACATTAAGCCTGGTTGGTATGATTAAGGTAAGGTATACTTTATTGTCCCCATAGATCATTTTGATTTGCCATTGACCTTATCTTTGGGCGCCGATGTGTAGTGCCCAGTGACCCATATACTTCAGATCGTGAGCTGGGATATTGATCTGAAACTAGCTGTAGAAATAGCCCATTGTACAGGCTTTAAGTTGACTTGGAGTTATACTTGGATATTCAGAATTATTGCCCACCTCAAATTTACTGCCTGTGTTGAGTTCAGTTAACCTAAGATGGAAAGAAATGTCCAAAGATTGTAAAAATATAAAAAATATACTGTTCTGTATGGCAGCCCCAGTCATATTGTACCAGATCTGTTTAACCTTCAAATGAAACACAGTTCACTGGAACAACTGTGAAATTAGTTTGCTGACTATGAACACTTATTTCATTCATGCGGGTTCAGACTTGAGTTGTGGTCATCGACTGGGACTCTTGGGTAAGAACTCGCACTTGAACTGTGACGGTCTGAGGCTTGATAATGCTACAGAGACAGAAGCATAGAATAGTTGTTAATGTTGTTTTATTGACGGATGGTGACAGACTCTGTTAGGCCTGTGTCATAAACCTTTGCTCGTCTCGGTGCTGAAGTGTGAATCTGAAACTCCACAGACACACAAGGTCACTTCTGTCAACATCATTACTTTAAAGGCAGGGGTGTCCAAACTATGGCCCGGGGGCCAAATGCGGCCCGCAGAGCAATTTTTTGTGGCCCTCAGGCTTACCTCTCAATTGGCTCAAATGGTGTTTTTACTGCATTTGAGTCTACATAATCCAAGTCCACTTTTCTGTGTGGTTATTGTTGTAATATAGAGCGACAATAAGTGAATAAACATAAGTGGTCAGAAACAGAAACAACTGAAGGGGACTTTTGGTGAAGCGAGACCCCTCAGCAAGTGGCCCTCCTTGGTATAAATTTCTGAAATGTGGCCCTCAGTGAAAAAAGTCTAGACACCCCTGATATAAAGGTGATAAAAGTGAACTGTAACATAGGATTTCAAAACAGTAGCGCATGTTTCAAACACTCTATCCAGCTGTCTCATGGGTTGCCAGATACAGCGAGAACCAGGGTTTGACATGAATGTTTTTGCTCACTGGCCACCGTGGCTAGTCATTTTCAAAGGTTATCTTACTAGCAAAACTAGCATATTTAAAAAAAATGTTACTCAAGTAAAAGTAAAAAAGTACTCATTCACATCATTACTGGAGTAAGAATAGAAAAGTACTGGTGAAAAAACTACTCAAGGCCGGAGTAATGAGTAATGTCAGATTATTTGTTTAATTTAATCTGGCAAAAATTTTTTTTAAAGATAATAAACAGATAATTTTTCAAAAGATAAACTAAAAACGTAAATAATATTTAAAAAAAATTAAGGCACAAGGAACAGAATTTCCACAGCATCACATTTTTCACATAAAGCTGACACACAGAGGTGGTAAAAGTAGAGATTTTACTCAAGTAAGAGGACAGTTACTTCAAAATAGTAATAGTAGAGAAAGAAGTATTGTGCAGTAGAGCTACTCTATGGAGTACAATTTATTTAAAAATTACTCAAGTAAATGTAACTGAGTACTACCCACCTCTGGCAATAGGTTTGCAAAAAAAGTGGCTAGTCAAAGTGAAATTCTAAGTAGCCAAAACGCAAACCAGCATTTGGCCAGTTGGCTAGTGTTAATGTCAATCCCAGGTGAGAACCATCTTTTATCTTTTTATATTTTACTGAAAGTGCCTCCCTTTTAGCAGAATCACATCCAGATGGTCCTGTGTAGCGTTCGTTTTGGTTCTTCCATGCACTTTTTATTTATTGATTTGCCGTCATTACAAACCAGTATTATGTTTGCCTATGTTAGCCTATGTGAGCAATTGCTGAAGTTGAGTTGTGTATGGCTTGCAGGTGGGTCAGTTCTGGAAGCAGCACTCCAGTACCGCCGACGCCTTCCGAGAATATGTTCCTTTTTGCGGGAGGTAAATCGGATGGGAGAAGTGACAGCAAGTGAGCATACCTCTAAATGTTTGCTAAGAATTGCCTAGACGTTCCACAGATCACTATGCTTTGGTTTTCTTTGAGTTGATGCAGATGTTGGTGTTTGTCAGATCGTTGTACCAGAGGATTCGAGAGTACGAGGTGCTGGATAAGAAAAAGACAGTGACCGCTCTGAAGGCGGGGGAGGACCGGGCCATCCTATTGGGCCTCAGTATGATGCTCTTTTCACTCATGACATATTTCGTCATGGGCATCACCATCCTGCGCTCATACTCAGACAAGTGAGTATACCCACAAATCACACCTGTACGTCACAGTTTTGATGTGAAGTTATGGAAAGAGAAAAAAAAGCCAGGGTCAAAGAACAGAACCCTGGGGTACACCTGACACACAACCTGGCAAAATGCTGCTTTGACGGTAAAAAGGTGTAAGAAAACTCATTTAGACTTTAGCTTGACAGGATAACCTAAAACATATACAATTTGACTAAGCTAATCCTCCAGGTAGGTACATCCTGACCAAGATTCTGGCTCAAGATCTGTGGATGGGTCCCTGGGCGCTGTACTGAGGTTGCCCACTGATGCTGACCAGATTGCTCTATTGGCATTAAGGGCTGGGTCAAATATATACAAAAAATTAGGGGGAAAAACAGGTCTAAACCAAGACAAAGCCAGAACACAGCTTGGATGTTATTATTATTATTTATTTATTTATTTTCAAAATTCTCCATCAAACGTGATCCTTTATGCCTATGAAGTCTATGGACAGAGGAGGCGAACTGCACGATAGTGAACTCTACAATCCTGTGGGACGTAAACTGCTCGTACAGCTGTGGGGTGGAGTGCTGGAAGAGTTCCCGGTACCCCTGTCTGCAGGTCTACGTCACCCTCAGTCACTCCAGAAAAGTGGTCCGCCTGCTGCACAATGAGGAGACCCACGAGAACAACCCTGAGGTACAGCATTACCCAAAAAAAATTTTTTTACAAGTTACTATTACCGTATTTTCCGCACTATAGGGCACACTGGATTATAAGGCACACTGTCAAAGAATGGTCTATTTTCAAACTTTTTTCATATATAAGGCGCACCGGACCATAAGGCGCATTTAGCGAAACAAAACATTCAGACAAGTCAGTCAGTCAAACTTTATTAAACGCGTTCACAAT